>CAVNYN010223285.1:0-41850 GCA_963692815.1 Nyctanthes arbor-tristis | reverse complement strand
AACTTATATAAAAAAGTTAAGAACATGATTTAGTTATTTAAATTATCCATTTGTGATGTTCTCTATGTAAGGTAATATATTAAGATAAAAAGATAAAAATAAATGAAAATACTAAAAAGAAAAAAAAACTGAATTCGTATTATGAATTTTGCATAAATGTCAATGAATTGCATTATATAAAATAAAATTTAAAGATCATACAAAATTTAAAGCTGTTAAAAAAAATCAAATTTAATTATTATTATTTCTAGATGTAGAAAACAGAATTCAAGTGGTTATTAAGCTAAAATATGTGAAAGTTTCCTTTGATGTAAGAGAATTTATATGAAAAAACTAATATCTTGATTTAGCTATTTAAATTATCTATTTGTAACGTTCTCTATGTAAGGTAATATATTAAGGTAAAAAGATAAAAATAAATAAAATTATTAAAAAGATAAAAAACTGAATTCATATTGTGAATTTTGCATAAATGTCAAAGAATTACATTACGTAAAATAAAATTTAAAAATCACAAGAATTGAAAACTGTTTAAAAAAAGAAAACCAAATACAAATTTGTCTTTTAAAGAGATAGAAAATCGATTCCAAGGCTAAGATTAAGTATTAAACCAACAGCCAAGATGCAATAACCGGATTTAGAAAGTGATTTTGGGCGGAAAAATGAGAAATAGAAACTAAATTACTTTAATGTATATATAGATTATACTCAATGTATGATTGTTTAAAAACTAGAATGATAAGGAAAAACGGGTTTTGAAATTTTTTATTTTAAATTTTTATTAATTATCTAGATATAAAAAAGTTTATGAAATCCATAAGAATCCAAGAGTAATAGGTTGGATTTTAGCAAAACAATTGCAAGTGTATTTTTAATTTTAAAATCCATATAATTACATCGAAATCCATCAGATTCCGCAGGTAATTGAGGACACCAGAATTCTATAGAATCCATAGAAATCTGAATTGAGGACACCAGATTTCCATGGAATCCGCGGAATTCTAAATTGAGACACTTGGGATTTTATAGATTTCTAAAATCCACAAAATTCCATATTGAGGACACATCTTTTAGCTTTATCTATACTATATATAAAACAGAATATGGGGGGGGGGGGGAGGAAACATTTTTAGACGATTTTGCCCCTATATATTTGTTCTAATTGCTCATTTGTGTTTACTCTTTAATTATCAACATTTTAATTAAACCAAAGGAAATTAACTAGAACTTTAAAAACCAATTTTCGTATTAATTAGAAGATCTATACTTTTTCTTTTCTTTGAAATGACAAGATCTATACTTATATTATATTGTTGACCTAATAATTTCTCAACCACTACAATATGATTTGTAATATTTACAGCAATTATTTTGCCCTAATGATTTTTTTTATATTTTTATTTTCTAATTATTTTTTATTGATGACGAACTTAGATTAATACATATGCATTGTGCCAATTGCAAAAATTTGTTTTTCGATTTCATCTCTCTAATGGTTACAACTTGCAAATTATTATTTAGATTAGATCACGTGCGACGCATGTGTTTGATACTAGTATAAATCAAAAGTTAGTTCAAAGTCAAACTTTTATATGAACCATATACTTTTTAAAAGAAAAAAAAAAAGATCTAACACTTTCCAATATATCAATTTTCAGTAAGTCAATTGAACAAAGCTCACTTTTTGTCGAATATTCATGGCCACTATTGTTATTGGGTTAATTGCCCGTATAAACCCTCTATCCTTTGACCTTTTGTGATATCTAACTAATCCTTTCAATTTTGGCATTTATGGAATTTTTGTGCTATCTTAAACCCAATAAAAAAGTGTAGCATTACTCTTTATATAACCCTAAATCCCACCTGCTTTGCACCATCTAACTCTATCGTCAATGATCATGAAAAATTGTCGTTTCCACATTTTCTATATCCATTTCGCAATCAGTGAGAAATTGCCTCCCCCAATTGACAGAATTGGACGCTATTTTATATACACGCATGCATATATATATATCCATAAAAAATCAAATTGAATTTTTTCACCGATATTAAGTACTTAGAAAAAAATATATAATTTAAATAACTATTTCGCAAAATTCCCCCATATTTTATGTCGCAAATTTGTCCACTTTTTTTATTGTAATTCGCTTAACAATAGTTAATATTTCTACATGAAACAACCTCATTCAAAATAGTATGGAATAATCAATCTACTCCTTTACCTAATTCACAGAGCAAGCCAGCTTGCAATGGAGCGTTGGAAAGGAACAGATGGAGTCCTCCTGTTGGTTGCCTCAAATTAAATACAGATGCCGCGATCAGTGAAGAAAGGAAATTATATTTGTTGGGAGCTGTTGTCAGAGATAATGCTGGGGCTGCGTGGGGAGTTTATAGACATCTTTTCTCTGGCACTTCGTGAGTTGAGGACGCGGAAGGGATGGCAATTCTTATGGGCTTGAAGTTCGCAAAGGAGAACGGTTGGCTGATAATTTGTGTTGAATCTGACTGTTGATTAACAGTTTATGAGGGGAAATTGAATTTTTCCCTAATGCACTGATCCTTAGCAAGATAAAGCAACTTTTATCTGAGCTCGACTGTGGTTCTTGCACCCATATTTGTCTAGAGGGAAATATGGTTGCCCACAAGGTCGCATCGTGTATTATGTCCTCTTCATTTGGTGGTTCATAGACTCAATGTATCCCACAGATGTTTGGCTCGCTCATCAGCCGAGATATTTGTAAATAAATAGTACTTGTTTATTGTCAAAAAATATATATATAGTATGGAATAATCACTAAAACCGATCAATGAAAAGATTGCTTTCACTATGAACTATTGAAAATTTTTTTATTTGTTTATTTATTTTGTGAAAATATGAGGTTGATATTGGTTTGATAAATTTTTAGTTTTTCATAAATATCTAGAGAACAAGCTCTAAACAATGTAAACCATCCAATTGTACAATTAACACTAATTAAAGAAACTTATTGTTAAGCGAATTACTATTGAAAAGTGGACAAATTTGTAACATAAAATGATGTGGGGAATATTACGCTAAAATTATTTAAATTATTATATATATTTGTTAAATATTTAATGTGGGAAAAAAATTCAATTTGATTATATATATATATATATATATAGTGGTATATAAAGGCAATAACACTCAGACTATAGCTCAAGTGGTAAAGCGCTGCCCTTATCAAGATGAAATATTGGGTTCGAGTATATACCACTCTTCTAAGTTCCCCAAATTATATAACAAAGTGGTAAAGAGTAACCCTTACCAAGACGAGATATTAGATTGAATCTATACCCCTCCTTGAAATTCTCCAAATTGTATTAAACAAAAAAAAAGGGGTAATTGCACCCAATTTTGTTAATTGGCAGGAGAAAATTTGTTCCTTAGTGAGAAATAGAAATCAATACGCTTCATAAGATTTGATAAGTCACAAGTCATGAAGAAGTAGAAGGTTAGATGGTGCAAAGAAGGTGGCATTTAGGATTATGAAATGATGAGGTTAGATAACACAAAATGACCAAGAGATGGGGTTATCCAATTAGTCTTAGTTATTATAAATTTCCTCTAGTTAATTATACTTTTTATTTAAATGGTGAAATTAACAAAAGTACAGGAGCCTCCTTCAAAAGTAAAAATTAGTAGGGGTATTTGAAGCAAAAATAATAAGATGAAAGACCGAGAGCCATAATTTTGTGCCAATCCTAGATTTTCTCTAATCTATAGATAACTCGAGCTTTTTTGAGATCACAAAGTTAGTGGGAGGTAGCACTGAATTTTCTCTACCAGTCTCAACTGCGCCTCTCTATATACACTCGTTGCCACTTTCACCACTTCTATCTTGAGTCAATAATCGGATTCCCTCCTTGTGATTGGGATGGATAGAGTCGTAGAGATAAAAGATTCCCAAAAATTTTAGGGAGACATAGAAAATAGACATTTATTGGTAACATTCTTATGTGCATACTTATATTGGATGATAAAAAGTAGTCATGTAATCATCACCCAACGAATATGTACTACATAAGAATGTCATTTATGAATGTCCTTTTTTTATGTCTCTCTAGAATTACTCAAAGATTCCCTATATATCAAATCAGGTATGATTTTTCCAAACTTCTTATATATTCAAGGAGTCGCTCAAGAATAATATCCTTCAAACCATTAGTAACATCCGGATATAATCTTCAAACCATTAGTAACATCCGGAAATAATCTGCCTCAAACTCTAAAATGTACGTATAAATATAATAAAATGTTATGAATTATGATAGATAGCACATATGTACACATATAGCGCACCGTATTCATCAATAAAATAAGTAAAAATCTTTTTTTTTTAAAGAATAATTATAAATCTGCATTATAGCAGTATAAATGCACACACACATATATATACATACACACACAATTGAAGTACAACATAAAATAAATCAAGGATACAATCCCCACAAACATAGAATGTGTGGTTGTAGTAACGTCAACCACAGATGAGCTCCTTAGAAAGCCAACAAGAAAATTGCACTACAAATATTAGCAAGTTTATTTTGACATTGAATCGATGAAATGCGTAGGATTTGTTGTTAATTCTACGTGGTTATACCCAACCGATGAAAGACTTGCCGGTGATTTTTCAAGTATTGTGTATAAGACTGGAGAAGAGAAAAAAAGATTTTGGCTTATTGTAAAAAATTACCAAAATTCTAAAGGAAATATGTGAGAGTTTTTGGAAGTAAATGAATCTACACTCTGAAAGGAATTTTTTTTATCTTCCAAGTTAATGAAGCCTATAAATATAGGTGTTTTTCTTTCTTTTGTATAGAGACAAAGCTAGGAATTAACAGAGGATCGATCTATATCTAGATGAGGAAGAAAAGTACGGGTTTGAAGGGTTTGGAGCCCCCTTCTTGGGGGGTTTGAGAGCAACGCACCCAAAAAAATTTTTTATTTCATAAATTGTTGAGAATAGAATTTTTTGATTTCATGGTACAAGATACAAAATTAAACATAAGATCGATTACTTTTAAGGAGTTAAATTCTAACATTAAGAGCACTAATTGTTGGAATCCAATTCAGTGAGATTAATTTCGATGAGAATGGTGTATTAGACAAATTGATTGAATTTTGGGACAAGTCTTGACTCTGGAGTCGGTGTAAATGAGTTTAATTCACTTTCATTTCATAATTAGTGTCTATCTCTTTGCATTTCAATTTATAACTTTTAGGCTCAATTCATCTTCTTTGTTTCAAAAAAATGTGTTTTCAAAAATATTAAAACAAATAGATTTTCAATATTTTGAAAATTTGATCACGAGAAATAGCATATATGGAATATGGAAATGAAAGAATTCAAACCCCTAGGTTCTATAGTCACTAGTCAATCCTATCAACGAAGGAGTTCTCTATATATAAGAATCATATTAGGACAACATTTTGCTATTCTAATAGAATTATTATTATTATTATTATTATTAAACAACACTTGGGTGACACAATTAAAATAATTTTTCCCACTCATTTGGTGGCACAATTGAAATTCTACCCTACTTACCTCACCACGACGTAATTAATCTCTTAATTTTTTTCTTTTTTTATTTTGAATTAAATTTTTTCACATTCCTATTTTGAATTCGATTATCCAATATTTATATATCATCATATCATATCATATCATTATATCATCATATCATATTATATAATATATAATACAAGAGTTTTCAGTTGGATTTGGATTCTCACTTGTAATTTTCCCTCCCATAATTTTACTAACATCATCATGTCATTGCATAATTTTTCAAAATTTATTCCATAATTTCTCCCCTTCTAAAATCACAAAATTTTATCATTATATAATTTTCAAATTTTCCTTTCTTAGAATCCTTGAATCTATAGAAACCAAACCCTAAAAAATATCATTTTCTATTATTATGATATATATAATTATTTTTTATTATTTAGTGTCATAGATTGCATGAAAATCATAAAGTTGAATTAAATTTTCTTGAAATCGTAACAGTTTATATAGCACTTTTATGTATTGTATGAGCGTAGTGATTATATATATCTGTGTATTGTGACGTAGTTGTTATAGGGCACGGGGCATTACATTTTAAGTATTATTTTTTACTGTTGTTCCAATTGGATAAACTTTTTTAGATTATTGTCTACAAAAATTTTACATCGCTACTTGCCATGCATAAAAATCTAGATCTATAAATAAAAAAATATTTTTATGTTAGAGAAATTATAACTTAGCCACTGTTGATCTACATGATCGGGTTTCTTAATGAGAGTCTCCCGAATATAGAAAAATTTAAAGTTAGTGTAATTTCATTAATATACAAGTTTTGTCAAGGCAAAGTTAACTCACTAACCTAGATAATACAAAAAAAAAAAAGAAACCCCTTCACTAAAACAAAATTTTTAAAAAAAAAATGAAAACCTTATAAGCCTCATTTTCGAGCTTTGAAAATTAAACTTTTCTTATTTGGATATTCATCACAAGTTTTCAATAATTTATATTAGTTTATTAGTCTTTTATATTCTTTTTTTTATTTTAGTTTGCTCATTTCTTTCTTTTTTTGTCAGCATTTATAAATAATTATGAGTTTTATAATTTTTTATTGTCAGCATTTTTTTAATTTCTTATGGATTAGTAATTTTTTTAAGAATTATTCTTCCTGCTACTGAATTATTTGAAAATGAAGGCATTATAAACTAATTGTCTAGTATTATCTCTATTAATTTATTTCTTTATTTATTTATTAGTTATCTTTGTTTGATTTTCAAAATTTTCATTTCATAGTTCTTGATAATATGGAAATCAAAATTTATGTCAAAATGGCTTATATTTTAAATGAAAACTTAGATCATAATAACTTAGAGCAAATCAATTGATTTATTTTCTTTTTTTGTGCAATAAAAATCTATTTATCTGCATCACACCAGCGGCTAAAGATACACATAATATAATTTTGTCATAATAATATATAACTAAATTTTATTTTCTTCAAATCTATGATCTAACTTGAAAATATTTGTGACTATTTTTTAATCTTTTTTCTATATCATTATGTTACAACGATTGGGTTGTAGAAGATGTAAAAAAATTATTTTCTTAGTCTTTTTTCTTTAAAGATGTGAAGATTTCAAAATATCGACTGAATTTATATTATTACTTCATTTGATTTAATTATTATATTGTGACTATTTATTGCTTTTTCCAATTTATGTAATGAGTTTTTTACATGAAATATTGGAAATTTATCTCGCTGTGCAACGTACCGGCTGAATACTAATTTATCGATATTTTAATTTGACGTAGATAATAATGAATTTTAGAGAAAATTTTGTGAACAAAGATATATGAAATCTAGAAAAAGAAAAGGAACTGCACAAAATAATTACTCCCTTCATTCTGATTATCTGATCTTATCAAAATGAACTTTTTTAGGGTATCGCATATATATGGTCTCTATTTATATTAAAAGTCTAAGATCACTTGCATTTCTTTAAAAATATATCCCTATTTAATATTTTAAATATAACTATCGATTTTGAATTTTGCTCATAAAAAGGGTACATCAGAAGGGTACTTTCTCATGAGTATGAAAATTTTTATCTGAACAGGTATATAGTGAATACGGATATTTCACTACAAGAAACTTCGTCTATAGCCGCGACAAAGTTGCCGCTATAGGCCTGAATGTCGCGGCTATAGATTAATAGCCACGACTTTTCCAGACGACTGAATCGTTATTAAAACCCCGTACCAATTGATTTATAGCGACGACATTTTCCGGCTATTGCAACGACGCGTTATAGCAATGACTATGCGTCGCCGCTATAAATTTTACCCCCATTTTTGTCTTTAATTTTTTTTTAAAAAAATTTACAAACCTGCCTTCCATCTGGATCCTACCCGACCCGCCACCCCGGCCTAGCTTTGTTCCTCTTTATATTTATTTTGCCCGTATGAAGGATTGAGCCCATGTCCCTCTCTCCAACTCCCTGGCACCTTCCCAACTGGACTAAGTGAATCTTCAATCAATTGTTTACATTCTTAATATATATTATATAGATTTTACAACTATAGGGACAACCACAAAACCAATAACAACTTTTCGTCAGTAAATACAAGAAATAGAGGCGGGAAATGTTCCCACCAATAGTATAGTGACGACATGTTAACGTCGTCGCTATACATCAAGACATATAGTGACGACATTTATGTGTCGTCGCAACGAAAGATGTTTTGTCCCAATAGAGTTCATTTTTAGGGGCGACTTTAGACTATAGTCGCCGCTATAGCCTGCATACCAGGTCCCACCCTCTATCATATGGTCGTCGCCATAGATGATATCCTATAGAGACGCTTCAGTTTTCATCACTATGTTTTCGTTGTTGTTGCTCATATTCCTTGTAGTGTGTAAGTGCGCGATACGTATTATTAGACTGTTAATTAATAATATGAAATTGAAAGTGAAATATAGTAAATCATTAATCGAGTATATAAGATGGTAACTATTAATATAGTATCAAAATTATATATTTATTGTTTTTGCTATGCAAATCCGATAACATGTATTTATCTACTATTTTATAGGGCAAATTAAGATAGATCGGGTCATGGAGGGATGGAACGCCATCATGATCCACGAAAGGACTCATGAATTTTTCTCAATTTCAATTAATGTTATGTGCAACGCATTATTAATTGATAAACGTAGAATAAATCGAAACCTTTATTAAGAATTTTAAAGTTCCCAACTTTAACTAATATAATAACATGATTCTTTCAATTCGATAGAAAAATCCTTTCAAAAAAATAATATAATAAAAAATAAAAATAAATTACCACAAATTCATAGGCCGATGGGTCAAATTGCCTTATCTTATTATTTCTACACATTTTTAGAATTAAATTTATTAAAAAAAAGAAAGAAAATGCTTTTGTGTCACGGGTCTGTGGAAGGGTCGAACTTGACCCACACTCACCCTAGACCCAGTGTGGGGTAGACAATATTGCCTCATACCCATCTTTTTGCTCTGATTAGGCGTGGTGAGTCAATCATATTAGGGGCAGGTCCCACAAGTTTATGAGTTGATGTTTTAAATTATCATCTCTAATTACTTGACTGCTAATTATTATAACTTTATACATGTTAGACATGTAAATTTACACGACGTGTTTGGATGAGGCCAGAATTATGAACTTAAGTATTTTACTATAAATATCCCATAGTGAATTATAATTTTCATATCAATTCATAATTTTATATGATATAACTGGTATATTGTTCTTTATTTATGACATGATGTCCATACTCATACGTCAAATTTTGATATAAACGTTCATTATAACTCTGCTCGTACAACACATGAGTGAAAAAAATATAGTATATATATTAAACAATTGGTGAGCATAATTAGAATAATTTATCCCGCCCATTTCGTTGGACAATTGGAATTCTACCATACTTACCTCATCATAACGTAATTAATCCCCTAATTTTTCTCTATTTTTATTGAATTGAATTTTTTTTTTCACATTCCTATTCTAAATGACGTAATTTTTATTTTATACAACTAGCTTGCATATATGAAATAGTACAACTACATATGTGGGAATGTACAGTTACGGGTGATTGAAGAAATGTGTATGCATTTTTCTTAAGAAACAACTAACACAACAAGGAAACTTGCTAGTACAGACGGCAAATTTCCAATGGCACAGAAACCGTCGATAATTACCGACGGCGGACATAAATCCGTCTAAAATTTCTGAGAAAACGAAACACGTCGGTAATTACCGATGGCTAAGAAAGTCGTGTGTAACTACTGACTAAAAAATAAGGCCGTCCATAAATAATGACGGCACAACCAAGCCGTCGGTGATTACTGATAGAAATACCATGCCGTTGGAATTACTGACGGCAAGATGATGTCGTTGGTGAACCACTGCCATCAGTGCTTACCAATGGATTTTGCTTTCCATCCGCAATTACCAAAGGGTTTTTACTCTGTCAGAAAACTTTAATAATTTTTTTGGCCAAAAAATGCAATGATCTGTAACAATGATATACTATATTAATAAGTAATATGATGAATATGCGTGTTAAAAATTTATGAATTTAACAATCTATAATTTGTTCTTTAAAATTACTCTATGAGTTATATCTTTTTATATTTTATATTGATACATAAAAATTATAATATATCATATAACATGTACGATCCAAATTTCTTCTTATCTAAATATTTAAGTAAAGTGAAATAAGGTTAAAATAAAAAAAAAGGAAGTAGTGAACTAAAATCTTTAATGATACAAAAAAAAAAAAAAATTATGAGCTTATTCAAAAAGAAAATAAAGCAAAAACTTTAGTTATTCCTACAAATACTTAGTGCTCCGTTATTTGTAAAATTAGTTCCAAAATTTAATTCTTTTCATTTATTAATATTTGAAAATAAAAAAATATTTTGATATAAGTTAATTTTTTTTGAAAAAGATAACACGTATGAAAATTTAAGAACGCATATATAAAAATTTAAGTATCTTAACCACTGTCATACATAACTGGAATATACTGTTAGAATGATAATTTTTGGAATTAAAAACTTGTAAATGACACTATAAAATTTTAATATGTTACAATTTCAAATTTACAAATTTATATGTGGCAAAAAAACTTAAAGTAATGAAGCATAAAGAATAACTAGATTTTCACTCGTGCGTTGCACGGGATGATAATACCAGATAATATCAGCAATTTAAGAAGATTAAACATATTATATAAAAAAGTTTTAAACTATAATATTTGATTGTTTATGTATGTGTAAGGACAAACAATGAAAGTGTAACCCGTAATACGATATCTTTCGAAGATTAAAAAAATTCTCTACACAAAAAAAAAAAGAAAAACATTAAAGAAATTTTTTGTAGTTTGTATTAGGCTGCTAATGTATAACGCATAGGAAATTATGTTACATCCGATAAACTTAGCAAGAATAAATAGTGAACAATAATACATATATTACAACATTGATAGTAGAACTTTTTATTTGACCATCTTTAGCACATATTATAATTTTCGAACATTCTCATTTTCTAACTCTCAAAATATTTATATAAAATTTTCTGTGAGTGAACACCAACTTTTTCTACAAAATACACTTGTTATTTATTGCCCTGTTTGTTTTTTTAAACTTTTGTAATATATATTAATGATATTTAATTTTTCATAACATACATCTTCCTCAGATTAAATATTTCAGTATGTTAACATAATTTAATTAGTGTTTAAAGAACTTAACCGTCATGACCAAATCAATTGGAAAGATTATGAATTGACTAATACTGGAACCAATCCATAAAACAATTTGGCAGTGTGAGATAAACACGGATACGGTTCATAATAATTTTTTTCAATAATTATCTATAAAAATTTTAAACTTTTAGAAAACTCAAGGCCCATAACCCAATGCCCTATTATGCATAACCCTTCTCCAAGTACGTTAATATAGATATACATTCTTAATTTTTCACTAAATAACCAATGCGAGATTCCCTTTTTATTCCCATATAAAAACCAAATCCATATTGTTTATTTCGCATAAATATCAATGAATTATATTAGATAAAATAAAATTTAAAAATTGCACAAATTTAAAACTGTTTAAAAAACTGAATTCAAGTGGTTATTAAGATAAAATATGTGAAATTTCTTTTGATGTAAGGGAATTCATATAGAAAGGTTAGTTATTTAAATTATCAATTTCTGAAGTTCTCTATATAAGGCAATGTATTAAAACAAAACGACAAAAAATAAATGAAATTAATGAAAAATAAAAAACTAAATTCATATTGTGAATTTTGCATAAATGTCATTGAATTACATTACATAAAATAAATTTAAAAATCACACAGACTTAAATCTGTTTAAGAAAACCGAATATAATTTTTTTAAAAGACGTAGGAAACTGAATTCAAGTGATAATCTATATAATTACATGCATTACGGTTATTAAGATAAAATATGTGAAAGTTTCCTTTGATATAAAGGAACTTATAAAGAAAAATTAAGATCTTGAAAATAAAAATAAATGTCAATACTAAATAGATAAAAAATATATTAAAAACCGAGTTCATATTGTGAAATTTGCATAAATGTCAATGAATTATATTACATAAAAAAAAATTTAAGAATCACAAAGATTTAAAACTATTTAAAAAAGAAAAAAGAAAACCGAATTCAAACTTTTTTTAAAAAAAAGATATAGAAAGTCGATTCCAACTGATACTCTATATAATTTTTCATGCATTATGGTTATTAAGATATAATATGTGAAAGTTTCCTTTAATGTAAGGGAACTTATATATAGAAAGGTTAAGATCTTGATTTAACTATTTAAATTATCTATTTGTGATGATCTTTATGTAAGGTAATAAATTAAGATAAAAAGATAAAAAATTAAATGAAAATAATAAAAAGAAAAAAATTAATCAAAGGGCAAGATTAAGTGTTAAACCAATGTCTAAGATGCAATAATTAGATTTAGAAAGTAATTTTTGGCGGGAAAATGGGAATGAAAATTTAATTACTTTAATGTATATATAGATATAGATTATACAGTGTAAAAGTATTTTATCTAATATATATACTTATATTTTTGGTTTCAAAAATAAAATTACTTATTTTTTAAATTGCAAAAACTATAGGGAGATATGTTAGCAGTTGGGAGTTTGCCACTATACCGCCAGGACAGAGGTTCAAACCTTGCTTGATGCAAAAAGTGGGAGAACTTTGACTTATTAAGCAACTAATTAAACTACCCATGCGTCACACATATAGAAAAGTTTATTAAAATAAATCATTAGATAGTCGCATAGTAATTTACAACATTTGCACTTCTGTATAAAATATAAAAATATAAGTATACATTAATTGAATCAATAAGATCAATTGATTTAGTATCGTGGAGTTCAAAATCGTCCTAAAGACAATCTACATTCTTATATCTAATCTCTCGCACAAATACAATAATGAGAAAAATATATTACCATCAATCAATACATTTGAAAACATAAATTGAACGACAAATGTACAATATTATTAAATTTAAATTTATCATATCCTTAATTAAAGTTAAAAAAAATACATAATATATTCCAACTCAAATAATAGATCATGAAAGACAAAACATGATTCGAACAACATATTATAAGTACAACCTCCGTCCTAATTATTTGGTCCCATTTAATTTTTCACAAGGATCGAGAAATGTGTTGGAAAGACACAAAAGATCTGTGTTCATAATTTGTCCTTATTTAATTAGCAGAATTCAAAATTAATAGTTATAATTAAAGTATTAAATAAAGATAGACATGTAAAGCAATGCAATTTAGATTTTTTAATATAGAAATGAGACTATATATTTAAGACATCTCAAAAAGGAAAATGAGACCAAATATCAGAAGGGGGAGTTTTAGAAATATTAGTTGTAAATATTTTTACGTATAGCTTTTGGACAGCATTTCAAATAGAAAAATATGTTATAATTTACATTTAACTTATTAACACATTACCAACTCAAAGCATCGCATTTTACATTAAATCTAAATTTTTAGATATATTATACAGTTCAATTGAAGCAACATCAGATATGAAGGTGTTTATAGAAATAAGCGACGCTTATTTCACAATAAGAGAACAAATTCTTAAACCTAATTAATCTAGAAATTAAGGGCAAAAAAATGAGATATGATTGACATCATATTTTAATTAATTTGAAAATGAAAGAAATTCGAACAACAAGAATGGCAATGGAACAGGTTCTACCGTTCTAGCTGGATAGGCCCCTCCCGTAACCCGCCCCGTACGTACCAACCCACTACCCGTTTGAATTGGGTACGGGACAAGGTGCTTTGAGTCGGTAGGTAAAAAATATCCCATTACCTGTCATACTTTTAAAAATCCTAGTAAAACTAAAAAAATTCAAAAAAGAATGTAAAATGCATAAAGAATATTTAAATAATGTTAAATTCACTATTACACACATGGTGGAGATGGTGAACGAACGAGTTAAGAGATATTAGGGTTTTTTTACAATTAACCTTTCATATTTGATATTTTAATTTATTAGTGAAAAAACTTAACAAAAAGAAAATGGGCAAAGTGATTAAAGCTTGAGTGCGCAAGATTTACCAACTAAAAATGCGAGAAAATCGCGATATAAATGGTAGACTTAGTTCTTTTAATTAACATATATATAGATAGATTGGAACAATAGAATATCCATGAACAGTAGAATATGTCACCAGAAGGGAATAAACAAAATAATAAAAGTAAATTTGGTCTTTGAATATAAATTAATATATAAATTTTGGAATTTTATTTTATTTTTTTATTTATATATTTATTTATCTTGAGGATCAAGGGATTATTATTATTTTTTAAACACAACATTTGTTGTTAAATATGTTACTTACATTTACACTCCTTATCACGCGTCAAAATTTTAAAACCAGAATGACTTCTCACTTTAGATATTATTTAAAAGGTAATCTCAGATTTCATGGAATTAATAGAATCATGCATATATATATATATATATATATTTCGTAAGATTAAATTCGTAGTTGATAGCAATTAGCCTTATACCAAATTATTATATATATTTATCCCAAATTTATAGCCAAATATTAATTAGGACTGTAACTATCCGTAAATAACAGCTTGTTTTAATTGATTATTTCTCTTTCCCATTAACCGTACAAATTTTGGTTTTATGCTTTTGTGTGGCATAATAGACAACTTGGCAATTGTGTCACTAGAACATGATGTGTTCAAATAAAAATTAAGTAATTAATTTGGGACTGAAATAAAATAAAAAATATAGAACATAAAATCAATAACTAAACAAAAAAATACAAAGCATAAATTTCGACTCTAAATGAGAGACAATAGAATATATAGGGATATAAATTAATATTAATAATGATATATAATACATATATATTTATAGATATTGTGAAAATCTTCAAGCACCTATTGAAAGTGCTGTTACAGCACCTCTTACCCCGTGTGACATGCATTAATGCATGCCACGTGTATTTCAAATCCATGTGGCGTGCATCAATACATACCACATGGAGTAGGATGTGCTGTAACAACACTTTCGAAAAGTGCTTAAACATTACCGATATATATCGTGTATATATATTACCGAGTATCCAATTACTAATTTTTTTTTAATTTTTAATATAAGGAACAAAAATTTGTGAACTCACAGAGTTGGTCAAACGGGATACACGACTTACTTAGACCATCTCGAACACAAAACTTTTAGTTACTCCATCTTTAAAGTGGCATCGGTGCACCATAGCATGACTAGTAAAGTAAATTGGAGCCAGATAATTAACTCAAGCATCCCCAAAAATGTGGGATATTCAATATGACAGTCCACTGGAAAAGTACATTGATCTTTACTTTATATATGATTGTTTCAAGAATATAAAAGACTACATAGGACATTGTTCATCTTCTGCCCTTACATCACAAAAAACAACCCCGTCATCGGACATATAAAGGTAGTACAATTTCATTTGCCTAATAAGCATATTACCATATCCAGGTTCTTGTATATCTCTTTACATCTTGGATGAGCTTCGTCCATTATGCACCGCTACGTGGATCTCAATCGAACTACAGGCTGCTTCCTTTTTCACTCAGCCATACCTAAGTTTCCACGGGGCAGAACAAAAATAGAAGACTTAAAAAGCAAAATTAAAACGCATAAACCGTAAAGCACATAATCGGGAAAAAAATCTATACACAAAAGCTTAATAGCATGATATTCGAACATTAATGAAATAGAAATGGTATAAAAATAACTAAAGCAGAAAAGTAGCCAAAGCATTTGGCACTTAAGTAATCATCAAAGACTCATCACGCTAGGTTTCGAGAATCATCCACTTTGAAGCGCAACTTGCTTTAATATGCCAATCAACACGTTTATTATTGAATTTTTTAAGCATTGTAGTGACTGGAGTGCAACATCTTGAAAATTTTTAACAACCAATTAAGCTATGTAGATGTTACTTTAGTGATGATTGAACAAATAAATTATCCTATTTAATATATGGTGCTAAAATCCCTAAGTTATAAGACGTGTTATTCTTGTAATTATAAGTGGTGCTAGTTTTGCCAAGTTAGAAAGACACTTGTCATTTTTGGAATTTGAAATGTGCTAGTTTTCCTAAGTTTTAAGACATTTGTCATTTTTGTAATTGGTGGATTTCAATTGTCATTTAAATCTAATTAAATCTAAATAACTATAAAAAGGGGGCCAAAGGCTAGAGAATTCACCAAAAATATCTTCTAAACACCGTAATCTATCCCCTATAAATATGTAAATTCATCCATAGATATGGTAGGGAGAAAAAAAACTCTTAAAACTCACAAAAATACCTATTTGTTTCTTGGAAAACGTTCCCTACCATATATACAAAAGTCTGACTTAGAGATTTAGCCTTGATTGAAGAACATCGAGGTTTTGAAGGCATTTTTCTACATTAAAATTATTGAAATAATCTTTGGTAAATCTTGGAGGTGAGTAACTAGATACTTTGATTCCCTTTTAAGTATTCATTAAGTTTTCATAAAGTAAATATAAACTTTTATGCATTGTTTTGAATATGAATTTTATCCATTGCTATGAAAAGTAAGATTGATTCTTTGTATTTGCGTCGCTAGTTGATACTATCCGTTTTGAATTACTTTGTGATAATATGACATTACAATGTGGTCTTGGTCATTTTGTCTATGTGGTAATCTTTGTAGTCTTGCTCTATTGTCTTGGTTAATTTGAATCTCTGTGGCATTGTTGTGTGGTCTTGGCCAATTTGAATCTTTATGGCCTTATTGTGTGGTCTTAGTCAATCATGTGCGCATCACATGTAGTAGTTTAACTAATGATAGGATTTATTTGTGCATTAAAAGGCTTTGTGTATTCAATAGTTTTGTGCATCTAAAGGCTTTGTGAACCCGTAATTTTCCCGAAAATGTATTTTGTTACATGAAAGGTGTATTAAGATATTTGGTTCTTCACTGAGTACTTTGTACTCACCCCTCATCTTCTACGATCTGGTAGGTGTGGAAATAACCAGCTTTATGACCGAATCGTCCCAAAAGTATTGGAGGAGATACATATGTGTGATCGAGACTTCAGTGTATGGTTAAAGTTTTGTTGTGGGTGGCCACAATATTTGTTGTAAAATTATAATGGATAAGAGTATTTTGACTTATATTTGTAAGGTCTCGTCCTCGATTTTGAATTGAAATATACATTTAAATACTTCCGCTATTGTTAAAATTGGAAGTGTGACATGGAGTCATGTTGATAAAAGCATTCAACTGGAGAAAGGAGAAAAAGAACAATGATTATTAACGGTATAGTAAAAGGAGTGTAAAAATGGAATGATTTCAGGGAATTTGCAAAGTTAAAAATGATTTAGGGATAATATTGTGCATTACATAGCCGAATTTCAAGAGATATGAATTTGTCTAGATTAGATGAAGATAAGAAGGAAGTACATTGCGTAAAGGGATTTGAATACAATTGAAATTCAAATCCGCTTGTGAAGACGGTAAGTTTTGTGAGAGATAAAAGACCAAAAAGAAAAAAAATTATCTATTAAGTAGGTAAATGGACAAAACTCATTCCCAGAAAAGTGTGGTAGCTACAGACACCATAGGAAAAAAGAGGAAAAAATGCTGTGTCAATAGACACTGTAACTCTTGATATATTTAGGTACTAGATTTCCACCTGTGCAAGAGTTCTAAAGAAATTTCTTACATAAAAAATAACATAATTGTGCTTGTCAAACTTGGCGTCATAAAGAAACTGAAAAACACAACATGCATAAATTAATATGCATCATGTATTTGTATGTAGCATACAATCAATTCCTTATTTTGTTGACATATTTTTAAATTTTTGTTATTAATCTATCGATATCTCGATGAACCAATAATTTTTTTATTAATTCTATATTTAGTTTCAAAAATCGATAGCATAATTCTATATTTAGTTTTACACCTGTACATTTACGGACATACTCTATATGATTTACAACTGTGCGTTTTATAGACATGTTATAGTGACAAAGTAAAATACAATAGAGTAAGAGAATATAAAATCACGAAATTATACAATCGAACAAGGCAAAATTGAAATTCACTAGGCAAATATGAGATATATCTAACTAAAATATAATACTTAGATAGAATCCCAAAATAAAAATATTAAATTAAATTATTAAAAGAAAAAATATAATAATAAGGAAAGATATAATAATAATATTGAAATTTCGATTGGTATATTAACTATTTTCATGTAATTAAAATCCATTAAGCAAATATAAGATATAGTTAACCAAAATTTAACATGTAGATAGAGTATCAAAATAAAAATATTAAAGTAAATGATTAAAAGGAAAAGTATAATAATTGAACCAATAATTTTTTTATTAATTTCTATTTTTTATTTCCTTTAAAGACAATACAATCCAATAGTATTATATATTAGTTTCACATTCGTACGTTTCACGAACACAATATGCTTCATACTTGTGCGTTTCACGAATATATTATACTGAGAAAATAAAATAAAATGAAGTAGAAGAATATAAAATGAGAAAATTACACAATCAAACAAAGTAAAATTAAAATCCATTAGGTAAATATAAGATATATCTAACGAGAATATAATATATAGATAGAGTCTCAAAATAAAAGCATTAAATTAAATGATTAAAAGGAAAAGTAATATTGAAATCAAGATTAATATATTATCTATTTTCATATAATTCAAACTCATTTGGTAAATATGAGATATATCTAACTAAAATATAATAGGTAGATAGAGTTTCAAAATATAAATATTAAATTAAATAATTAAAAGGAAAAACATAACAATAAGAAAAAGTAATAAATGAGCCAATAATTTTTATTAATTTTTATTTTTTATTTCTTTTAAAGGTAATAAAATCCGATAGTATAATCTATATTAGTTTCTCACCGTATATTTACGGATTACTATGTTTAACACTCATATGTTTCATAGACATATTATGTTGAGAAAGTAAAATATAATATATTAGAAGAATATAAAGTCATGAAATTATACAATCAGATATAATATAATTAATTAAAATATAATGTATAAATAAAGTTATTATGAAATAAAAATATTAAATTAATATATAGGTAGAATCTCACCCACCATGTCGTCGCATAATTACCCTTACTATTACAATGGACCCCTACCAACCTATTTATTAAGTTAGGCTCCCTACGCATGGGCTTCTCCTATACATCATGACAAGACAACTGATCCAATTTCCTCAAATTTGTTAGGGCCTATTGTTACGGCGCTTCAGTTTTCAGTTTCGAAGATTGTCAAAAATTGTAACGCCTACCCCTCTAAAATATAGTATTTTATTCAATACAATAGAGTAGAATAATTTATTAATGAAATCAGTATAGCGTAGAGTATGTCAGTCACATCTTCTTTAAACTTTCAGTGCTCCACACCGTTGACGTATAGATCTACAGTGCAAAGCCACTATGTAATTCAAAAAGACTCAATAAATATAATAACATGCACGACATATCATGTGGATGATATATCTAATAAATGAAGTGATGCTATCACACTCTCAACCAAGCATACACAGGGCCAGCGCCATTTTTGGGCTGGGATGTATCTAATTAATGAAGTGATAAAATATCTTTCTTTTTTTTTTTTTGAAAGAATAATTATAAATCAACATTGTATCAGTATAAATGTACATAGATATATATTACATATATCCAATTGAAGTACAACATAAAATAAAGCAAGGATACAAGCCCCACGAATATAGGATGACATAAAATAAATGTAATAAGTAGATAGAGTTTTAAAATAAAAATATTAAATTAATTGATTAAAGGGAAAAGTATAACAATAAAGAAAAATATAATAATAATAGAATAAATACATCATCAATTGGTTTTTTAAAGGAACCCGACAATGAGGGGGGAAATCATTTTTAATTGAGCCTATAATAAAATTGAATCAAACAAACTGTTGATTAATATATATATATATATATATTAATAGATAGATATAATAGATTGGGTCGGATTGGGCTAGGTTCATCGGTACGGCGGGCGGGCGGGAATATTTATCTAGTCGATCAAGTTGTTAAATGGGTTTAAAAATTAATATTTATTTATTTTTTATTTTTGGCCTGCTGTTGAATTCCGACGGACAACGATTCCGTCGATAATTACCGACGAAAACCATGGCCGTTGGAATTCACCTACGAACTTAGCCGTTGGTAATCACCTACGGACACAAATTGGCGTCAGTTATCACTGACAAATCTATCACCGATGGATTTTTTCAACCACCATTTCGAGCCGATAACTCAAATTTCCGACATAATTTGACTATTACAGATGGATTTTGACCGTCGATAACAACATTTTTTTTTAGTTGTATAAGAAAACTATGAAATATGAAGTAATACATTTTCTCTTCAATGAAGTCTGGTTTTTCCATGCAAAAAAGTGGCAAGCTTTACTTCTCTTTTATAGTAGTAAGATAATAACAATAGGAAGAAAAATAAGAATAGAAGATGAGATTATGAAGAGGTTTTTGAGATATTCTAGGAAAGTATAGTCTTAACTGAATCACCATAATCTTCGAGACTTGGTCACTCACTTAATCTTGGACTTGGTCTCCGTAATATAATCCAACATAATAGAAGGTTAATTAAATAGAGTACAAGAACCAGTTTTACAACGTGTCAGGGTGATGTCTATGACACATATGAGTGCTCAAGTTCAAAGAGCAGAGTTTATCAATTTTTTGCCTATCTGGTCTAACAAGTTTTGATTCAAAGACACTAGGCGTCTCTGTTATAAAGGCGCAACGTGTGAGATTGTGCATTTGTGAGAAGAAACTATGGAAGATGAAAGTGCACAAATACCTTTAAACCAACATGTTCCCTTTTCCCAACGAGGACGAACGTGAAACAAAGTTTTACTTCTTAAGATGAGTTTTCGATTTTACTAATAAATGTATAAAACCATGTCTAACATGTACTATTTACTAACAGTCACTTTCTAGTGTTACAGATCAGACTCTGAGTTTAGAGTCTGACCTCCAATTAAGAGCAACCAACTCACCTGACTAACCTATTGGATTCACCTGTCAGGAGAGTTGGCTACTGTTGTTTGGAAGCCGAGCTAATCGGATCGTTAATTACTAGTATATGGTACAAAATTAAAAGTCTAGAAACAATTATTTCAAAAAAAAAAAATAAATAATGTTTCAAATAAATAAATAAATAAATATGTTTCAAAAAGAACATAAATAAATAAATAAATAAATAATTAATTAAAGGTGTACCCTCCAGTAGACTTTGAAGAGGTCAAGTTGAGTTGTATATCTTCAAGGTCTTCATTATTATTTATGGCGTTCATATCGTCGCTTTACTTTCCAAAGAAGTTACATGGAAGATGACTATTTCGCATGTGCTAGTAAATGGAAGTAGGCCAGGAGACTTTGATTCTTCTTAGAAAGTGACCTTAATATCCGCGTAAAACAAGCTACGTACTAGAAGATGTCATGGCGTCCTCCATAAATACATGGCACCCTAGCCATTCCTTCTATCCACACTTGCAGTTTCTTTCTACTCTCATTAGTTATCACAAGGAAGCAAAAAAGATACAGGAGCCACTACCAAATCGAGAAAATGAAGGTAAATTTGATCTTATAGTGAATTTGTACGCATATAATTCTTCAATTTTTCTATAAAAATAACGCATACTCTGTTATAGAGACCACCTGCTTATAAAAATATAACAAATCACATGTGGTTTTGTATATTTTTATAACTATATTCCCCATAGAAAAATTTTGTTTTTGTTTTGTTACTCAATCATTCTGTTTTTGTTTTGTTGCTCGGCTAATTTCTTCGAATTTGGTGGCTAGATTGTTAAAGTTTCTTGATTGTTTTTGCAGCAAAAGGTTGTGATTAGAGTATCAATGATTGACGACAAGTCTCGTTCCAAGGCCTTAAAGACTGTTGTTGGTGTGCCAGGTACTTAATAGGTCTTCTAGTTTCTAATTCTCTATTTCTATTTAAAAGCATAATCAAGAAATCAAGTTCTGTTATATGTACAAAAAGCTGCACATACGTACAAAAAGTTGCACAGAATATACTTGTCAAGAAGAATCCATTTTTTGATACATTAAATCACTTTTAAACCAACATTTCAAATTATTTAAAAAATAAGTAATATGAAATTTTAAAAATTTTTTTTTGGTATAGTGAAATTTTATAAGATTATGTTACCCAATAAAGAATAATTAATTTTTAACATTAATCAAAAAATAATGTAATTTTTTCTTATCATCTTAAGGCTAATATAATTTATAACAAAATTTAACCGAATTGTTATCATTAGCACAAATAAATATCATTTTATTTTTTGACACTAATTTAGATAAATGATATCGTACGAAATAATTGCTAGTTGAGTGGTTATATGTGTTATGAAATTTGAAACCAATTAATTCAGATAACATGAAGATTATATAAATTAATAATATATAAAAGTAGTTATGTATAAAATAGTCGTAATTATTAATATTTATTTATACTGAGAAAAATTAAGAAAAAATTAGAGCTATAATTTTCAATTAATTTAAACTAATGATATATATATATATTTAATTTCTATTAATTATGAACTACAAATTTCAAAATATATAGACAATTAGATACAAATTTATCTATAATTTAAACAATTAAATGATGATAATTATCTATTAGTTATTAAATTTGATAGTGAATTTTATTTCAAAACGGTGAATGGATAAGGCAAAAGTAAAGAAAAAATTAAAAAAACTGAAAAATTCATAATACTATACAGGTTATCGCAATATAAAATAAAATGTCTAAAAAGACCATACTAACAGATTTTTTAGCGTGAAAACTGTGGTACAAAGGTACTATAACTTCTTTTATTTAATATATATATATATATAGAGAGAGAGAGAGAGATTACATGGATAAATAAGACTATAAAAAATTTTTGCACTTTGCATAAGTGGAACAATTCTATAGAAGCTCTTTTAGTTTCATATTGTGTTTCTATGGAGGTTGGGAATTTTCGGCTGCACGTACATGTACGTGTGTGGACTTACTTTTGCATACTAACTTTCATTTATCACTTTTTGTTAAGGTGTGGAATCAGTTGCTTTAAGGGGGGCAAAAAGAGACGAGGTGGAGGTAGTTGGAGAAAGAATCGATGCTGCCGTGCTCACCATGTCTCTAAGGAAAAACGTTGCTTATGCAGACTTGATCAGTCTCGGTGAAGTTAAGAAAGAGAAGGACGAGCCGCTGCCACCATCACCCACCATTTGGTCCTATAATTACCCTTACTATTATTATGGACCTCTACCATCCTATTTATCAGGTTAGGCTCCCTACGCATGGGCTTCTCCTATACATCATGACAAGACAACTGATCCAATTTCCTCAAATTTGTTACGGCTATTGTTACGGCGCTTCAGTTTTCAGTTTCGAAGATAGTCAAAAATTGTAACTCCTGCCCCTCTAAAATATAGTATTTTATTCGATATAATATAATAGAATAATTTACCAATGAAATCAATATATATAATATAATAGAATAATTTACCAATGAAATCAGTATAGCGTAGAGTATGTCAGTCACATCTCCCTTAAACTTTCAGTGCTCCACACCGTTGACATATAAATCTACAGTACAAAGCCACTACATAAGTTAGAAAGACTCAGTAAATATAATAACATGCATGACATGTCATGTGGATGATATATCTAATAAATAAAGTCATGTTATCACACACTCAACCAAGCATACACACAGGGCCAGTGCCATTTTTGGGCTGGGTTGTATCTAATTAATGAAGCGATAAGTTATTCTTTTTTTTTTTGTTGAAAGAATAATTATAAATCTGCATTATAACATTATAAATGCACATAGATATATTATATATATATATCCAATTGAAGTACAATATAAAATAAAGCAAGGATACAAGCCCCACAAATATAAGATGTGTGGTTGTAGTAACGTCGATGACCGATGAGCTCTTTAGAAAGCCAACAAAAAAGTTGCACTACAAATATTAGCAAGTTTATTTTGACATTGAACCGATGAAATACTTGGGATTTGTTGTTAATTCTAAGTGGTCATATCCAACCGATGAAAGACTTGACTGGAGAATAGAAGAAAAAGATTTTGGTTTATTGTCAAAAATTACCAAAATTCAAAAGGGAATATGTGAGAGTTTTTGGAAGAAAATGAATCCACACCGTGAAAGGAATTTTTTTATCTTCCAAGTTAATTGAGCCTATAAATATAGGTGTTTTTTTGTTCTTTTGTATAGAGACAAAGCTAGGAATTAACAGAGGATCGAGCTATATCTAGATGAGGAAGAAAAGTACGGGTTTGAAAGGTTCGGAGGGGAGTTCGAGAGTCACGCACCCAAAAAAAAAAATTATTTCATAAATTCTTGAGAATAGAATTTTTTGATTTCATGGTACAAGATACAAAATTAAACATACACAATTACTATAAGGAGTTAAATTCTGACATTAAGAGCACTAATTGTTGGAATCCAATTCAGTAAGATTAATTTCGATGAGAATGATGTGTTAGACAAATTGATTGAATTTTGGGACAAGTCTTGACTCTGGGGTCGATGTAAATGAATTTAATTCACTTTCATTTCATAATTAGCATCTATCTCTTTGCGTTTCAATTCATAACTTTAAGGTTCAATTTTCAAAAATATTAAAACAAATAGATTTTCAATATTTTGAAAATTTGAACTCAAGAAATAGCATATATGGAAATGAAAGAACTCAAACCCCTAGGTTAGATAGTCACTAGTCGATCCTATCAACGAGGGAGTTCTCTATATATAAGAGTCACATTAGGACAACATTTTGCTATTCTAATAGAATTATTATTATTATTATTAAACAACACTCGGATGGCACAATTAAAGTAATTTTTCCCACTCATTTGTTGGCACAATTGAAATTCTACTCCACGTACCTCACCGCGACGTAATTAATCTCCTAATTTTTTTCTTTTTTTTAAATTGATTTTTTTTTCACATTCCTATTTTGAATTCGATTATCAATATATATATATATATATATATTAAACAATAGGTGAGCATAATTAGAATAATTTATCCTGCCCATTTCGTTGCACAATTGGAATTCTACCATACTTACTCATCATGACGTAATTAATCCCCTACTTTTTTTCTACTTTTATTGGATTGATTTTTTTTTTTCATATTCCTATTTTAAATGACGTAATTTTATTTTATACAAATGACTTGCATAGATGAAATAGTACAACTACAGATGTGGAATGGTACAGTTATGGGTGATTGAAGAAATGTGTATGAATTTTGCTTAAGAAACAACTAACACGACAAGGAAACTCGCCAGTACAGATGGCAAATCCCCAATGGCACAGAAACCGTCGATAATTACCTACGACGGAGCTAAATCCGTCGGAAATTTCTGAGAAAACAAAACATGTCGGTAATTGCCGACAGCTAAGAAAGTTGTCTGTAACTACTGACTGCAAAGTAAGGCCGTTGCTAAATAACGATGGCACAACCAAGCCGTCATGATTGCCAATAGCAATACCATGCCATTGGTACTTACCGACTGTAAGATGATGCCGTTGGTGAACCAATACCATCAGTACTTACCGATGGATTTTGTTTTCCATCGGCAATTACCAAAGGGTTTTTACTCCTTCAGAAAACTTTAATAATTTTTTTGGCCAAAAAATGCAATGATTCGTATTAATGATATACCATAGTAATAAGTAATATGATGAATATGCATGTGTTAAAAATTTATGAATTTAACAGTCTATAATTTGTTCTTTAAAATTACTCTATGAGTTATATATTTTTATATTTTACATTGATACATAAAAATTATAATATATCATATAACATGTATGATCCAAATTTCTTCTTATCTGAAGATTGAAGTAAAGTGAAATAAGGTTAAAATAAAATAAAAAAAAAGAAGTAGCAAAATAAAATCTTTAATGATACCCAAAAAAAAAAAAATTATGAGGTTGTTCAAACAGAAAATAAACCAAAAACTTTAGTTATCCCTACAAATACTTAGTGGTCCGTTATTTGTAAAATTAGCTCCAAAATTTAATTCTTTTCATTTATTAATATTAGAAAATAAAAAATATTTTGATATAAGTTACTTTTTTTTTTTTTTGAAAAAGATCACATGTATGAAAAATTAAGAACACATATATAAAAATTTAAGTGTTTTAACCACTGTCATACATAACTTGATTATACTGTTAGAATGATAATTTTTGAAATTTACAACTTGTAAATGACACTATAAAATTTTAATATGTTACAATTTCAAATTTACAAATTTATATGTGGCAAAAAAACTTAAAGTGATAAAGCATAAAGAAATAATTATACAGTGTAAAAGTATTTTATCTAATATATATTACTTATATTTTTTGTTTCAAAAACCAAATTACTTATTTTTAAATTGCAAAAACAATAGCGAAATATGTTAGCAGTTGGGAGTTTGCCAACCTACCATCAGGTCAGAGGTTCAAACCTTGCTTGATACAAGAAGTGGGAGAACTTTGACTTATTAAGCAACTAGTTAAACCACCCATGAGTCGCACAGGTAGAAAAGCTAATTAAAATATATCATTAGATAGTTGCATAGTAAATTTACAATATTTGCACTTCCGTATAAAATATAAAAAATATAAGTATACATTAATTGAATCAATAAGATCAATTGAGTTATAACTCAATTGGTATCGTGAAGTTAAAAATCGTCCTGAAGACAATCTACATTCTTACGTTTAATCTCTCGTGCATATGCAATAATGAGAAAAATCTATTACCATCAATCAATATATTTGAAAACATAGATTGAACGACAAATGTACAATATTATTAAATTTAAATTTGTCATATCTATAATTAAAGTTAAAAAAATATATATAAAGATATTTCAACTCAAATAATAGATCATGGAAGACAAACACATGATTCAAACAACATATTATAAGTACAACCTCCTTCCCGATTATTTGGTCCCATTTAATTTTTCAGAAGGATTGAGAAATGTGCTGGAAAGACACGAAAAGATCTGTGTTCATAATTTGTCATTATTTAATTAATAGAATTAAAAATTGATAGTTATAATTAAAGTATTAAATAAAGATAAACATGTAAAGTAATGCAATTTGGATTTTTTAATATCGAAATGAGACTATATATTTAAGACATCTCAAAAAGGAAAATCAGACCAAATAATCGGCACAGGGGGAGTATTAAAAATATTAGTTGTAAACATTTTTATGTATAGTTTTTGGAAAGCATTTCAAATAGAAAAATGTGTTATAATTTACATTTAACTTATTAACTCATTACCAATCCAAAGAATCGCATTTTACACTAAACCTAAACTTTTAGATATATTACAAGGTTCAATTGAAGCGACATAAGATATGGAGGTGTTTATAGACACTTATTTCCCAATAAGAGAACAAATTCTCAAACCTAATTAATCTAGAAATTAAGGGCAAAAAAAGGAGATATGATAGACATCATATTTTAATTAATTTGAAAATGAAAGGAATCCTAACAATAAGAATGACAATTGAACGGGTTCAACCATTCTAGTCGGATAGGCCTCTCCCGTAGCCCGCCCCATACCTACCACCCCACTACCCGTTTGAATTGGGTACGGGACAAGATGCTTTGAGTCAGGTAGGTAAAAAATACCCCCTTACCTGTCGCTTTTTTAAAAATTCTAGTTAAATTAAAAAATTTAAAAAAAATGTAAAATGCATAAAGAATATTTAAATAATGTTAAACTCACCAATACACACATGGCGGATACGGTGAAGGAACAAATTAAGAGATATTATGGTTTGTTTTAGAATTGACCTTTCATATTTGATATTTTAATTTATTAGTTAAAAAGCTTAACAAAAAAAGGGGCAAAGTGATTAAGGCTTGGGTGTACAAGATTTACCAACTCAAAATGCAAGAAAATCGTGATATAAATGATACCGCAACTTAGTTCTTTTAATTAACATTTATAGATAGATTGGAACAGTAGAATATCCATAAACAGTAGAATATGTCACCAGAATGGAATAAACAAAATAATAAAAATAAATTCAGTTTTTGAATATAAATTAATATATAAATTTTTGGATTTTATTTTATTTTATTTATTTTGAGGATCAAAGGATTTTTTTTTTTTTAAACTCAACATTTGTTGTTAAATATGTTACTTACATTTACATTCCTTATCGCGCATCAAAATTTTAAAACCAGAATGACTTCTCACTTTAGTTATTATATTTAAAAGGTAATATCATATTTCATGGAATTAATAGAATCATGCATAGTTGATTGCAATTAGTATTACCAAATTATTATATATATTTATCCCAAATTTATAGCCAAATATTAATTAGGACTGTAACTATCCATAAATAACAGATTGTTTTAATTGATTATCTCTTTCCCATTAACCGCACAAATTTTGGTTTTATGCTTTTGTAGGGCATGATAGACAACTTGGCAATTGTATCACCAGAACATTATGTGTTCAAATAAAAATTAAGTAATTAATTTAGGACTGAAATAAAATATAAAATATAGAACATAAAATCAATAACTAAACAAAAAAAATATAAAGCATAAATTTCGACTCTAAATGAGAGACAATAGAATATATAGGGATTGAAATTAATATTAATAATGATATATAATATATATATATATATATATATCGCGAAAATCTTCAAGCACCTCCCAGAGGTGCTGTTACGGCACCTCCTATCGTATGTGGCGTGTATTGATACAAGCCACGTGTATTTCAAATCCATATGGCGTGCATCAATGCATACCACATGGAGTAGGAGGTGTTGTAACAGCACTTCTGAGAAGCGCTTATATATTACCGATATATATCGTATGTGTATATATTACTAAGTATCCAATTAGTAAAAAAAAAAAATTAACTTTTAATATAAGGAACAAAAATTTTTGTGAACTCACAAAGAGTTGGTCAAACGGGATTCACGACCCACTTAGATCATATTGAACACACAACTTTTAGTTACTCCATCTTTAAAGTGGCATCGATGCACCATAGCATGACTGGTAAAGTAAACTGGAGGAAGATAATCAACTCAAGAGTCCCCAAAAATGTGGGATATTCAATATGACAGCCTACCGGAAAAGTACATTGATCTTTACTTTATGTATGATGTTTCAAGAATATAAAAGACTATATCGGACATAGTTCATCTTCTGCCCTTACATCACAAAATACAACCCCGTCACCGGACATATAAAGGTAGTACAATTTCATTTACAGCCAATGCATACATGGCGTGCACCACCTTATACACAGCATAATAATATTAATATACTAGTGTACAAGAATAAATATATATATATATATATATCAATCACACATCGCACGTAAATCAAGCTTTGTATTGTAGGTGAAGTTATCATATTTACTCTAATTTAACATGACATACTGAAGCTCATCGAAATAAGGATCCGACCGCCTTTTACGGATCTCAATTCTGAATTCTATACAACCAATCATACATATTTTTGTCTGTGTATAAAGGGGTCTAAAATTAGAACGGCCGACCCTGTTAAAATAAAGGGAGAGGGGAGAGGGGCCCCACCAAAAATTTAAAATAAAGGCCACCCCCCTTTCTTTTATCCTGGGCTAGCGCCTTGTGGCCAGCCTCCCGGGGTGGCTCGCCGGGAGAGTTTACCTACGTTTACTTATTTTTTCCTTCTTTCATTTATTGCCTCTTAACCCCTATTATATAAGTTTTTAGGGGCTTGTTCCGTAATTATAAATTAATGTCTAATCTTTAACTTTTTTTATTTATTTTTTCTTAATCCCTAGAGTTTAAAAAGAATTTAACTCAAGAATGTAATGTTAAAAGAAAATTTTTTAATGGTAAAATTCCTCTAGAACTAATATTTTAAAATTTAGGATGTTACAAAAACGATATGAGTTTTTCTGTACAACATGCGTGGCCGTTAATGTTTAATTTGTTTCATTGTAGTGTGGAACTTAGCGTGTAAACATTGGCGAAGGCATAGGGTTGTATTGTGTGCACATGCATACCCTATTTTTTAGCCAAAAATTTGTTTAATATATTAGTTCTTTTCTTTCACTTCAAAATTAATTTTTAATTTAAAAAATTGGCATTATATTTCGCTCGGAGGTTATTGAACATAGCTGTAAAATCGAACCTCTTCTTAAGAGCTTTAATTTGAGATAATATGCAAGATCTACTTATGAATATAGTATCCACAAAAAGCTTTCAAAGGCTAAAGGCAATAGTGTTACTTTTACTTTTGAAATTTTCACTAATAATTTTGCAAACTTCTTTCAATTAAATCCCAAATAATATAAATAGGATTCTAATTTAATTCAATGAAGTCCTTAGTGATTAGTTTCTAGGTTCCCAACAAACAATTCAATCTTATCAATTTAGTATAATTATTAAATCTAAATCTTTTCGAGCCTACAACTATATTTTCTCCATTTAATTTTCAACTCGATTTACCTTGTTTCCCCCTTTTTACCTAACAATGTTTGCATATTCACTTATCCACTTCCATAGTCATTTTATTTCCTAGCTATAGTAAATCAAGAATTTTGAGGGTAGTATTTGAACATTTTATCTTTCTTTTGTTAATTCATGGAACTATTGTTATCATTGTTTTTTATATCCGTTCTGAAATTTCTCGCTAGGTTTAAGAAGAGATCAATGCAGTTTAGTGTGGAGTCATAGTCGACGAAAATTCATCTATAAAAATTACCTCTGCATTTTGTCACCAGCTATCTAGATTCCCAAATGAATTACTCAGACAATTTCCTATAAACGGTTTGATTATTTAGAAAACTATCAAGAAACCAGACCTTAACATATAAAATCAGTGTCCAATTTCCAAGAATATTCGAAGAGCACGTTTAAATGGGTTGCTCTATCGATATGAATAATTCTAGTTGGATAAAAAAATAGATAAAAAGAGTGACAAAATTGATATGTGTCTTATCTTATTAGTATTTATGTAAAAGTAATATGATGTATTGAAAAACAGAATTGTGCTATGTGTCAATTTTGTTAGAATATTTGTATATGCTTTTGTTTAAATAGCATAACTCTCATCAATATATGCATCAATATTGTGTACTAAACACTGATCAAATTTTAATTCCTTTCTCTGCATGCATATATGGCATACTTAGTACGTTAGATCGAACACGAAAATTTTAGCATACTAATGCTAGAAGAGATGTCTGCTGATAGAAAATTTTTTTAAGTGGCTCTTGTTCTTTTATATCTTCTGATAATTCAAATGGAAAATTTTCAATAACTTCTTGAAAGTTTTGCTAAAAAAACTTCCCACTCATGTGTACATCTCAAATCTTCAAATCCACATGACATCATGGTCGGAGGGAAGAGGGGGGCATGTGCGGCGATCGCCCCTGCAAAGTTGGTTACCGGAATGATAGTCGCCCTGGCAAAATATTTTGAGATTTCAATTTTTTATTGCTGAAAAGTTGCTGAATCTGGCAGCGATGGAGCAGAAAAATGCAGATGAAATTTGGAACGGGAAGATGACCTTTTGGATTGGGCTGCTAGGAGTTGGGATTGAAAAAAGATTAAAAAAGGGCCCAGTAGGTAGAGTAGTCTGTCTAATATTTTAAGCCCATTTAAAATAACTAAGAAGACAACCCAATTAATAATAACCCATACCTTCAATCAATTGAGACAAACGTTTCTTTGCTGTTGCTGAGAGAAACGAGAAGGACTGAAGGGCAAAACAAGAACAGAACCAAACACGAACAATAGGGCCGACCCAAAATCCCAATTTCAAAATCAAAAGGGAGGAATCAAGAAGATGATCATGGAGGGAAATTATGGCTCCTTTTTCTCTTCATCTTCCTTATTCTTTATTTGTTGTATTTTGTCTTTTGACCCTTGAACACGTGTTTCTCCCGAATGCATTCCTGATTTCGTTCCACTGTTTTCTATAAACATTTAAGCTCAAAAGCTATTGTTTTCCCCTTTTCTTTTTAACTTTTAATTTTTTACAAAATCTAAATTCTAAATCATTAAATGGTCATCTTATTACTTATTAGTGTTGATTTGCGTTCTTTCATTCTTTGTGATTTTAATTTAGTACTTACCCTAATTTTGTTACTCGTAAGAAATATAGAGGATGTTTGATTCTCTTTATAAATTTAACTTATAAAGAGAAATTATAAGTTGGTGAAATGAGTGGTGGAGATTTAATTAAAATTTGAAATGTGTGGTGATTGTTGAGTAGTTGTCAAATCAATAGTCAAATCATGGTAGGTGAAATTATAAGTTGAAATTATAAAGAGGATCAAACAAGCACATAGTTAATAGTTGCTACCTAGTAGTTACTAGTTAGTAGTTACTAGTTATTACTTCATGTGGTTGTGTAAGTGTTGTGTAAATCTTTTTTTGCTCACTGGCACTGATTGAATGATTGTAGACAAAAATGAAATGAAATATTGGAAATAAATGCCAAAACTTAAACACAATAATAGAAAATGTTTGTGAACTTGATTGTTTGGACTTTGGAAATCCCTTTTTGAGTTATTATTCACAATTTCACATTAGTCATGATTCATGAATCTTATTTATGTACTTTTGAACTTTTCTTTAAGTATCTTATTGATAATTAGAATGACGTTATATGGCGTATATGGGAAATAAGAGAATTAAAAGCTTGAGAATTGAATGTGAGGAACATGAATTCAATCTATCTTCTTTGGAACATGATCCTGGACTGCGTAAACCAATCTTGGATTTTCCCATACAATAAAGGGATGCAATTAGACCTCGAAGTTCAGCGTTCACTTTGCTTAACAAAGAAAATAATATATGGTTAATATGATTTTATTATTTCACCCCCGCAACATTTAAATCCTGGCTACAACACTAAATGACATGTATCTGTATATGTCATATTTGTGAGAAGTTTTTTTACACAAAACTTCCGAGAAGTTTTTAAATAGAACTCTAATTGAAATAAAGTAGCTTTGACTAGATCATACGGGAATCAACTTCATCTATAAATTAAGAGAAGTTAAGTAGATGAATATTGACGGCTGTCAGTGTTATATACAAAATTCACTGAACAAGAATTAAATACATTGCAAAATTGAAATAAAGTAGCTTTGGCTAGATCACGCGGGAATCAACTTTATCTATAAATTAATAAAAGTTAACTGGATGATCTTCATTGTTGACTGATATGTCAGTGTTTATATACAAAATTCATTGAACAAGAATTAAATACATTAAAAGAGAATTGTCTATGTAGTGACCTTGAATAATTACTTAGCAATAATTAAGACAATGTAATGACAATTATGTCAAATAATGATCAATTAGATGACCATAATTTTGTCCATTGATTCTGAAAATGAGGGAATCAGTAGGAGATTCTTGCTTAAGGCATTTCAATTTGGATATTATACATTATATAATATATTGTACAGGACACAATTGATTAATTTTGAAATATTGTTAGGAACAAGTACAAAAATTTCTTAGCAGGCTCCCAGTAGTCAAAGATATTCGTAAATTATGGGAAATAAGCTTCCACACCATTCCATTGTCTCTGGGGCGATGCATGTAGTGGTCAGCTGATATTTTAGGGTTGGGTTTAAAGTACATGACTAAATCATTTATATATATATATATATTTTTTTTTTCAAAAAGAAATTTATAAGGGTTAACTTAAAAATTACTAATATTTTTGACACAATTTTTACAATTAAGATACATTAAGTTTTTTTAGAAAAATCAGGTACACAATATTACAACACAATAATCATAACTCGTTGGAACACTGAACAACTCATCAAAACACCGAGTAACATTAAACACAACTCGCCAAAATACTGAATCATAACATCACAACAACTCACCGAAATACCGAATCACAACAACTCGCCCGAACAACCGAATCACAACAAACAACCACTTGCCGGAACAACTGAGTCATAATAACACAACCACTCGCCAGAATAACTAAGTCACAATAATACAATAACCAAAACTCGCTAGAAATTCAACACAAAAACTGAAAATAAACACAAGATCAGATCGATGAATACAAAAAATTGAAAATCACATTTCTTTTAAACGCCTGAAATTCAACATAAAAACTGAAAATTAACATTAGAAAACAATTCAAAATTAAAATCAACACAAAAATATAAATGCAAGTTCAGATCAAAGAATTCAAAAATCAATGAATTCATAGCAGAGATGGCGCTATTACTCGCGGTGGTGACGGTGGTGGGGTAGAGGCGTGTGATGGTGGCAATGGTAGCAGCGGCGGTTGCGGCAAGGTAGAGATATATATATATATATATATATGTAGAGACCGAAGAGAGGAAAAGAGGGGCGAACCGAGAGGGTTGGGTAGACGATGGCATCGTTTTCCCCCAAATTAGATCGCTGGTGAGAGTATACGCAAGGAGAGATAGACAAGAATGGAAAATCAGATGAAAGGGGCTTTGGGGAGGGTCCACACCTAAATTTCAAAAGTTAGGAGATGGTCCCTCAGTTTTAAAAATGACCAATGTAAATACATGAATTCCCTAAATAAACCAATTTACAAGTAAAAAAGAAAAATATTTTGGGCCCAGTAGGCATCCTTGGCCGACAGCACTTAACATTGGGATACGCTCAAATATGAATTAATACTAGTTTATACGAGGAAAAAAATTTTAGAAGAATTTATAAAGCAAAAATTGATTTGAGCCAGAACCAAACCAGGGCAGCCCAAACATAGTGGAGCTCCCCCTTAGCAACACCTCTGCGTTGACTCTTGATAAGTTTAAGGTGAGACAAAATCACAGTAGACGTTTAGTGCTATTATAACGCTAGGCAGATAATATAACATGTCGTTAATCATTGTTATGATTTGAAGATGGTAAAGATACACAAATGGTAGGCCAAGTGACTATTTGGTGCCCAAGATTTCCTAACTAACAAGATCAACATTAAAAATGTGTTTGTAGTTTACTAAGGACTCCTATTGAAAGTTTGTACTCAAGTTTTGGTCCACTATATGAGAGTTATTGTTACTTGTTAGGGACGTGGAAAAATTTTTGATGGTACTTAAAATAATAATGTTAAAAAATTGAGTCACCTAAATCTACTTAGTTAATTATCTGATTAATAATTACTTAATGCAAATTCTGTATCAACACAGCAAAAAAAACATATATAATTAAAAGTAACACCGATAGTAATAAATCAATTCGCAATCAGTCTGATTAAGTATGAGAAAATATATCTAGATCGAGTCAAAAATATAATCAGTGTAAGCTAGGCAGGATGTATCCTGGTCTGTCAAATGTGAACAATAACGCGTAATCTAGTGTAAAAAAATAAACACAGAGTCAATACCAAAATTATTGACGTAGAAACCAAAAACGGGGAAAACTGTGGGCACCCTTGCCACGAGACAAATTATTCCACTAATCACAAGGTAAGTTTAGTACAGAGAAAGATATTTAAGTGCTACCATAATAGGCACAAAACATTCAAAAGGAAAAGCTTGTAAAATACTTCCTCTTTATGTCCTTTGATATGCTGACAACTCCCATTGTTTCTTCTTTCTCTCGCTCGCGTCGAGGAATGTCTATCAAGCTCCTAGAGATATCTCGAACTCATTTTGGGGACACTTGACCTCCTAAACTACTTGAACCTTGGGTGCATTAAGTCCTTCGCACCTTATGTGGTCACCTACCACGTACTATGAAGGGTAACCAAATACAAACACAATATGGAAGTGTAGGAACTATGCCAGAATAAATCTCATGGATGGTCGTGTGTTTTTCTCTTGTATCAAGCTCTAAGAATTCTTCAACAAGGATAGCTGGATTGATGTACTCGACCTACAAGAGAAGCCACATATATAGGGTAGTCTTTGAATTCTTATGCAAGACAAGAATTAAAGTTACCATATATATGTAGGAAACAAATACAAGGAAAGTAGAATGTTAATTTTACCATAAAGTCTTAAACTTTCCTTATACAAATAGAACTTTACATGCATAAGAATTAACCTAGTTAAATAAGGTAATTGAAAGATTGAACAAACTAGGAAACTTAGAACTTTGTACGTATTCAAAATTCTTGATTCTTAAGCAAGTATACACATGCCAAAAATACCTACTTGTTAATCAAGAATATTAATTTTGCATGGAATAAAAATATCACATGTAAACAAGTCATGCAAAATAAGTAACAAAAATTTGACACTTAGATAAAGATTAGGAATACCAATTTTACAAAGCTTTTTAATAGTAACAATCTCTCCCTTTGGCTTTTCTAATTTTTTAAAACCTTAGTAGCACAAATGTCAAAAATTTTAAATGGGGGAAAAATATATAAACAGTTAAGTAGAATTACTTCTGCCCCTTAATCAATAAACTCCCCCTAAGATATATGCTCTCCCTCTTGATGCCAAGAATATTAATTTTACATGGAATAAAAATATCACATGTAAAAAAGTCATGCAAAATATGTAACAAAATTTTAACACTTAGATAAAAAATAGGAATGCCAATTTTACAAAGATTTTTATACTAACAATCTACCTCTTTGGCTTTTCTAATTTTTCAAAACCTTAGTAGCACAAATGTCAAAAATTTTAAATAAGGCAAAAATATATAAACAGTTAAGCAGAATTACTTCTCCTCCTTAATTTTTTAACTCCTCCTAAGATATATCCTCTCCCCCTTAACATGTAATCACACAACAAAATAGAGTTAAAGACATATATATCCTAATCAGCTACTACACTTCTTCCCTTTTTTGATAAAGGAGAAAATCCAAATAAAAAAATGTTTAGAAGAGGGTTTTCTGATCAGCTACTGTAGTTCTTATCTTTCTCAACTACTTCAGATTTACTTACAGCAAAGATAAACAGACACTGCTTGATGTACCAATTAAAGTTTCAGATACATATAGGCTAAATGCACACAAGAAAACTTATGCAATATAAAAAAATCAATTTCAGTTGAGATTATGTGCTGAATACTTTTCAAAATACCTGTAGAAGTTCACACCAAGAAGTATTCAGTCAACAAAACTGTTCTCAATAGAAGAGCTTTTATGAATTTATCCTTCTATTTTTTGCTTTATCCTTTTATGTGATCAATCCTGACTCTACTTTGTACTTTATGAGGCCCTGACTTATTAAGTCTTATGAGTGATGCACAAGAAAACCGATTGTCATCTAAACAACTTTTTTTAAAAAGAATACAACTTCTAGGCCCTCAGCTTACTTGACTTTTTCTATCATTTTGAGTATTGCACGCACTCAATGACTTAGTTGACTGGTAGCTTTTGTCCTTACCGACTCTGTCCCTTAGACATTATTAGTCGTATGTAGTACTGAAGAGTGTAGTACTGATCATAGATCTATATCAATATTATGACCCTCAATCAATAACCCCTTCAATACAAAGTAGGCAGGATGTATCCTATTCATTTTTTAGCTGTTTATCATTATGGAATATGGAGAACAAATTTTGACTGATCTCTCCAGGATGTGTCTTCCTCCAAGTATCTCAGTGATATCTTGTATACATATACAGTGATTTGATCAATATTTAAATGAATAACACACAAATTACATAACAATGCCAAAATAAAACTCTTTTTTTTTTGTGAATTTTTCTCATTTTGTAATTTTTTTGATCCTTTTTGTTATAAAACATGTGCAAAACTATTGAGGAAAATATTTCAGCTCTAGCAGTGTTAATGGTGATGGTAAGTAAACCTTTAAGTTGATACTCAGTTTGAACAAATAGAAAAGTTCCTATAAAACTGTCCAACTACTTCACAAAATAAGTGATGTGGATCATGGAAGAGTGTTGAACACGCTATTCAAATATTTTGCACTAGGTCATATGAAGAATAACTTACTCTCTGTACTGGAAAGAGATATGAAATTCATTCTCAAATCATTCCTGATTTTTGTGATTTTCTGATTCAATTATCAGAATCTGTATATGTCGACCAGGACGCATCTCTGTCTGGTTCTGCTGTAGTTTAATCTGTTGAGATAGGCAAGATATGTCTCTCTTTGATTCTACGACAGATGTTTAGCATCAGATTCTTCCAGATATGTTGAGTTTCCTTACTCCCTTTTAGTCATGACCCGATCAACTTTTTCTTTATGAGATAAAGCTTCTACAAATATACAAAACTCAACCCCCAAGATCAAATTGTATCAATAAAGTTAATTTGGGAGTTTCAAGGGTAAAATATGAAAAAAATTAAAACATTAAAATCTTAAAATTAAAATGTACATGAATTTTTTTTAAATATGCAAATACAAATAAAGCATAAATAAATTCAACATCGTTTTGTGCTTAATAGGATACACAAGCTCAATAGGAACCAACTTATCTATTTAAGTTTTCAAATCATCTTTCTTAGCCGAAGCTTGTTTCCTTTTCAAATTAGACTTATTCTTGGACTTGTTTTCACCAATATGAATGCTTTTATGTTACTTGTTTAAAAATCTATGACGATTAGATTTTTTATGTCCTTTACCCTACAATAAAAGTAAATAGGCACATAATATGGAAATTGAACATAATGCTTCCCATGAGATGAGTGGTACTTACCTGAAGTCTTATGTGGCTGTGATGTATAAGACTTTCTTCTTCCAAATGGGGTTCTTTCCGTCTTAGTTTGATCTGCTTCATGCCTTCTAGTCTTGGTTATTGTATGCTTTCTTGTCTTCTTCTGAACTCTAGTATTAGATTTACCTTTCTGATTTTGGTTCAGGTTTCTAGTCTGTACAGATATATCTTGTCTGCCTTTAGTTGTGCCATATGTGTCTGCTATGGCTTGAGTTGTTCCAGATGTGCCGAGTTTAGGATCCTGCAGACGTGTCTTAGAGACAATTTTGTTAGGCAAAACCTGTATATGCTGTACAACTATAGTACTCTCAAACTTTTCATGTGTCAGTTGAGACTTGGTACTGGTTGTAGACATAGCAGAAGAAGTAGAAGAACTTTTGATTAAAGACTTGACAGAATTATCTGAACGAGTTTGATTAGAGTTCTGAACTGGTATGACAGATGTAGCAGGTTGGTGTTTGGTATTTTACTGCTGCTTTGGTGGATTGTTCTTCTGGACAGTTCTGTTCAAAGATAGGCGTATCTTGCTTGTCTCCAGAATTCTATTTTTGTCCTACATATACTCTTTGATAGTTTTCCCCTGATGCTTTCAGAAAAACTCTCTATTGGATATCATTGCCTTTTTCTTCATATCCTAGCCCAGACTATCTCCTAAAGGTCTTTTATAACTGAGAACTTCATTCAATGTTGCAGCTCCAATGGTAAGTTCTTTGACTCTTTCCTTTAAATTATTCAAGTCCTCATCGAGTTTGTCCAGTTGATTCTCTTTTTCTTGTAATAATCTTTGGGAAGTAAATACTTTTTGTTCACTTCTATCTTTCTCATCTCTCAGAGTCCGGGCAATAGCTTCAAAAGTTACAATTTTCTCATGTTTAGCTGTCAATGTTTTTCTCATAATAGTACAGTCTGAACAACCGTCAGCAAGTCCTTCAGATTCCAGGTCATGAGAGTTTGACTGAGTTGAGCAGGATGTATCTGGATCATCCGTTGGATAGACCGTTCCTGCAACAAAGTTATTGACAGAGTTATATCCTGATTGGATATGAGCAGTTAATATATTTACCTGATTATTTAAGGCATGATCATCAGTTTCAGATTCAAATATGTTTTTGTCATCCTCATATAGGTTAAATCTTTCATCCGACTGAAATTTAGATGTGTCCTGCTTACTTTTGTCTAGGTAAAATATATAATTTTTGTCTATTGACATGGCAGATCCTGTAGTTAAACATTTCCTAGAGTTATTTCTTATACGAACATAAGCAGTTAAACCCTTTACCTAATCTTCAGATATGTCAGAGCTAGATATGTCCTCCTCATCTTCAAATTCATCTTCAGTTTCAGAATCTTCCTCTGACTCAGAATCTTCCACCTTTCTTTTGAAAGCTATTCTAGGCTTTTTGTCCTTTTTCCTTTTTGACAAGTTCAGTTCATATATCATCAAGGATCCAACAAGCTTTTCTACTCTCATCTCCTCAGGACTCTTTCTTCTATAGCTGTGACTTTTGCATAGAATCTGTCTGGCAAGGATTTGAGGATTTTCTTGACAATCTTCTTTTCAGAGTATTTTTTTCCTAGAGCATATGCTTGATTGGTGATGTTACTCAACCTAGCATAGAAATCCTTGAACTCTTCACTATCTTTCATCATAGTTTGCTCAAACTCAAGAGTAAGCATTTATAATTTTGATGACTTGACAGCAGTTGTTCCTTTATTGGCTACTTGAAGTTTATCCCAAGCTTCTTTAACTGTCCTGCAATAAGAGATAAGTCTGAATTGAGATTGATCAATAAACAAGAAAATAACATTCAAAGCTTTAAATTCCAATTACTTGCACTCAGTTCTGCTTTAGTGTATTCTATCATAGGTTTTTCAGTAATTTGCCCATTGATAGTAATAGTAGGTGAAGTGTAAGCAAAAAAAGTGTAATGCCATACATTTACATTAATATCTTGAATGTATATCTGAATCTTAATCTTCCAGAATCTGTAAGTTGAGCCATTAAGCATAGGAGGAAGAGAAGATGCACTGCCAAAAATTCCATGTATGTCTAGGTAATTGGATCTCACTAATACTTAAGTGAACCCACTCTGATACTAGTTGTTGAAAAATGAGTCACCTAGATCTACTTAGTTAATTATCTGATTAATAATTACTCAATGCAAATGTTATATCAATACATAAAGAACTCAGATAATTAACAGTAACACAGATAGTCATAAATCAATTCGCAATCAGTTTGATTAAATACAGCAGGATATATCTAGATCGCGTCAGGGATATAATCAGTGTAATGTAGGCAGGATGTATCCTGACCCATCAGACATGAGCAGTAACGCATAATCTAGTGCAGAAAAATAAACATAGAGTCAACACTAAGATTGTTAACGTAAAAACCCAAAATAGGAAAAACTGCAGGCACCGTTGTCACAGGATAAATTAATCCACTAATCACAAGGTAAGTTTAATATAGAGGAAGATATTTAAGTGCTATCACAATAGACACAAAACATTCAAAAGAAAAAGCTTATAAATTAATCCACTAATATTTTCAAAATCTTAACAATATTTTCAAAAATCTTAATAAAATTAAAAAAATTCAAAAAAAATGTAAAATGTACTAAAAAAATTCAAATAATATTAAACTCGTCTACATACGGGATAGAGATGATGAATGAACGAATTAAGAGGGATTTGAGTTTGTTTTGGAATTGATCTTTTAGATTTGATATTTTAACTTTTACACCAATTTTAAAGTATAGAACTTATAAAAATTTATTAGTGAAAAAGCCTTTGAAAAAGGCAAATTGGTGAAGACTTGGGTGCTACATTCAATTGTCATACGTTTAAATTTTCTCGGAGTTCTTTCAAAAAATGTTTTTGTTAAAAAAAAAAAAAAGAAAAAGAAACA
>CAVNYN010223281.1:0-57928 GCA_963692815.1 Nyctanthes arbor-tristis | reverse complement strand
TAAAGATAAGTAAACTTGTGTTTGATTGTTGTACTTCCCAAGATTCCTCAAACTTTTATTTCTATTTCCTTTTTTTTCCTCCCGCAAGAATGCAGCATCTGTTTCTTTCCCTTTTCGTATTGCCTCCTTTGTTTTTGTTTTAAGCCTTTTATTAAGGAAATGTCAAATGATTAATTTGTAAAATGGGTTGCTATAATTCCCATTAACAGAATCTGCCTTCAACTTTTTGTTTTTTGTTTTTTTGTTTTTTTCCCCTTCTAATTCTAATTAAAGATATGGCTTTCCTTCTTACAATTAATCCAACAACTTCAATTAATTCACAAGAATTTCGTAAGCCTTAATTGAAAATTTCATCTTCAACTTATATAAATTAAAGCTTAAAAAAAATTAATACTTACCTTCTGAAACTCTTGTGTTCTTCTTGTCCCAAGCTTCTTTCAATTTCCAACTACTCTTTTTTTTTTTTGGCTCGAAGATGTCTCCTGCCCGACTCTCTCTCGGTCGCTCTCGCCTCTCTCTGCGTGTATGTGTGTGATTGTGTGTAATTAGCTCAAAATGCAAAAGAACCATCTAGATATTGAGGAAATTTCACCCATTAAATCTTCAACTTTAAAACTTGTTTTATTTAAGTCCCTAATCTCTATACATGTCTATATAAATCCTTAACTTTCAAGAAACTTTATTTGGCCCTTAATTTATTTAATTATTTATAAGATAACCCCAATTATCAAAAATAACACTTTCTTGTCCAAACTCAACCATGACTTGACCATTCAACACTTGACTTTGATCTGTAAAAATTGAGCTTAAAGATGGCAAAGCAGGTCGCCACAGAGAGGCAGCGCGTCCTGTTTCCAACGGCTGCGCGAATAGTGGCGTTGAACTCGTAATTTCTAGGGCTTTCCAACGATACCAAGTTTGTCAAATTTGGATGCCAGGAAGGCAACGAAAAGTGGTTAAATAATGAGTAGTAGTTTGGGTTACTGTTTAGCACTGGCACAGAATTTTCCTACTGTGATTGCCGGTGCGTCTGGCGCTGTTTTGCTACATGGTTGATGGTGTTGGACTTCTCTCTGTAAATCAAGTTTGTAAATTTTAGACCCTCATACAGCGATGAAAGTACTGCATCAGTGCGGTTTGGAGGCGCGGTGTGGTGGTTCAATAGCTTGGCACATGATGTGGTGCTAGTGTCTGGCCTTGGTGGCTGAAAATAACTTTTTCTCCTTTGGTACAGACCAACATATTGGTTCGCTCGGTAAATTGGCTAATTCCTTTTTTAGTTTATGTTCTACTAGATCATTATGTGGGGTGATCGATAGGATTTGGTGGCTGTAATGGCTTGATAACCATTGTTTGTGCTAGATTTAAGAATTAATTGCCATTTTATGTTTATCTAATCCTCTATGTGATTAAATGTTATTTAAATCCTTTTTGTGATGTAAATGCATCAATTGTCTTACTATTTGTATCTGTTTAGATATCTCGTGTTGCATGTGTTACTTGGTAGTACATGCATGGTTTTGTGGGATTTCGTGATGCATTTGAGTAGATGGTATTGACTGGTATGGGTTTGAGGCTAGAGATGGTAAGATGTTGCATTGGTGATACGCACGGTTGATGTTGGTCATCTAACTAGGGAAAACCCGGCTAGGTGTTGAGTTCTGTGAGCTCTAGTAGAGAGTCCCGATGAACTTCAGTAGAGAGTTCGGGTGAGAGCTCTAGTGGAAGTTTTGTGGGCTCGGATGGGAATTCTAGTGAGCTCAGGGAGTTTTTTGAGTAAACTTCAGTTATCTCTTTAGGAGAGGCTTTGGATGCCTCTTGTGTTGAAATGAGTGATAGAGGATAGCTCCGTTGACTTAGTCTTTAGTAAGTTACCAATTGACTGGTGTGTGAGCAATCTATGAGCTGTAGAGATTAGTTCTCTCGGGGGTTAAACACACATGGGAAGGGTTTCTTGTGAGATTATGCATTTGTTGTATTTGTTGGCTAATGTTGATCTCTATGTTTACCTTTTGGTGTATATCTCACTATCTTGTATTTGATGTGACATTTTGCTCTTGATTGACTCATACATGTTTTACACTTTGTGTGGTGAAAGCATTTGTTACTTTTATTATTATCTGCTCGTGTGATATATATGACATGGCTCTTTATAAGATCGGAAGAGCACACGTCTGAGCATTTTCTTAGCAGGTGATGATGATTGGAATTGGTAAGGTATTTAAACTTCAATTGATTTAGGATACCTATTCTGTACAATAATTAACTTGGCGTTTTTTTCTTGCAGGTTTATTAGGCATCAGGTGGAGGTTTGTTAGGTTTTTTGCTACCTAATAAACTTGGGGCGAGGATGGGAAATAATTCAGATAAGCTTTTATTATAGGCTGTAAGCCTTAGACTCAATTATATTGTATACGCTCCATAACTAACAACTGGACTGGTTCAAAAGTGACTTAGTGGGTTGCCTAGAGGAAATAGGCATCGGGCCAGATGCTCAAAGGCCGACCACGATTGTACTATAAAAAACGTTACCCTAGTTTGTTTTAGGAGGTCGTATACAAAACGATAAGTATAACAAGACGTCAACTCTTATTGTCTTATCTTGTGAAGTGGTAACTGAGCCCTGACCTTCGTGGTCTACCACCACCGCTGGCGGCGGCGGCACCAGCTACCGGAATCCAGTGGGAACGGCCGGATAGGAGAGACGAAAGGAAAATTGTCGTTCTGTTTATTCCGTTTTATCTTGCATTGTTGATTTCTTGTAATTTCATGTAGTTTATTAGTTTAATCTTATTTTTACTTTGTGTTTGGAGGATTAAACCCAGCAGACCTCATCTCGCAAAGTAGCATTCTCTTCACATGTGGCATAAATTTCCAATCTCGTCTTTTTTGATATTTTATCCTTCCCAAGATAGCTAAATCTATTCCCCAAAACTTGTGCACATATGTCTGATTCCTTCAATTGGATAGTCTCTTCATTGGAGTCCGATTACGAATCATGATCAGAAGCTTGCAAATCACGCATTGTATTTTGTCAAGTCATGATATAAAGTATAAATTAACATGATATTTGAAAGATTTATCATTGATTTTAAATAAAGCTCTTACATAACATGACTCTGCCTCTTCATTTGTCCACCGTCTATTTTTACAATACATTTTATAGAAAAACTTGATATATCCCGGCAGCTCTTGTGTTTCTGGATCCCTCTATTTACAATAAATAAATAAATATATAAATAAAAAGTATTATTTATTTACTATATAATACTTATCATCCCAAAAGACATACTATTTCATGTGCATGTACAACATAAGATTTTGAACCTTGAAGAGTCACCAATTTTTTCTTTGCCCAGGTTTTTGTTCACTTCAGACTCTTTCTACAATCCAAGAACTAGAAATCCAAGTAACTCAACATAAATAGAAAATTCTATAAATTGCTAAAAACTGACACTTGATACATAGATCACGTGTATATTTCACTACTAAAAAACAGGCCTTCCGCGATGGAAATTTTGCGACAGATGCATATTCGTCGCAAACTTTCGACGGAATTGTCGGAAGTTTGAGACGGGCAAAAATCCGTCGGAAACTTTCTAATGGAATAGTATATTCCGTCGAAAAATTCCGACGGGCTCTAGTAGACCATCGGAACTTTCCGACGGCCACTTACTACCGTCAGAACTTGGTCGTTGGAAATTTCCGACGGCCTGAGGATGCCATCGGAAATTTCAGACGGATTTTGTGACTAAATTTATGCTTTTAATTATTCTTTGTAAAATATTGTTAATTAAATTTTTTAAAAAAAAATTGAACATGTTTATTTAATTATCTCTCCACTATCGCACGTGCCCCTTTTATCAAATAAATATTTTAATATGCATAATTTTTTTGTCAAAAATATACTAGATATGTTAACGGTTAACCGATATAATAGAAAGTAAAATTTATTCTAAAATTAAAAATGTTATGAATAATTAAAAATGGTATTAATTATCAATAACTTTTGGATGCAAAAGTAGAAAATGATTTTTATTTTGACTCCATAATTAAAATTGCAACTAAAGTTAACAAAAAAAATATACATGTACGACAAAGCTAAAAAAAAACCAACAACGAACATGAACAATCTCACAAAGGACATCTTGACATGGAATAGTCGTAAGCATTAAATATATTTTGTCATTTATGGAATAGTCGTAAACAAATAAAGTTTATGTAATCGTCATTGACATGGAATAGTAGTAAACAAATAAAGTTTATGTACCATTTATGTAAATAAAATGTGTATTTATAAAATGTGGTGTATTTAATGGTAATATGTGGTTTATCCAGTAAAATATAATATAAAACAATTACTCAAGTATCTAGTACTTCAATATCGTGAAAACGCCTTTCGAGTTCCATCTAAGTAATTAATTCTAGGATAAAAGCAAGTACTTTTAATTGTTTATTGCTTGTATATTTAATTGATGTCAAATTTTTTCTTTAAAAAAATAATATATGGTTCTAAATTAAAGATGAATTTAATGAATGAGGCAATCCATTTTGTATTTCTTGGTCATCAAAACATGGTTTCCTCTGTTTGACTTGGAAATATTTTGTAATGGAGAATTATGTCTCAATATGCATAAAAAACTTTAATAATCGATGAATATTTTATTCATTTTTTTGGTGGTTAAGGTCTAAAATAATGATTGTAAATAAATTTTTTTTTTGTAGCTTATTGGCTTTTCAAAACCACAAAAAAAAAAAAAAAAACTCATAAATCATATTTTTATTAATAGAATAAAAAAAGTTAGTAGACAATTGAATATTATAATATATAGAAAACTAATGTAGAAAAACATTAAATTAATTTTGACATAGACAAATGAAATTTAGAATATAAAATAATATTTAAAAAAATAATAAAAAGTCAAATTAAATAAATTGCCAAAATTACTTACATACTTTATATTTATTATCGAGCAAAGAAATAACAACTACATAAGCTAGCCTGGTGGTTGGGAACTCACTCCCCAACTCTTAGGTCACGATTTCAAATTCCAGCAATTGCAATTCACAAGTTTCAAAATCCAGCAATTGCAATTCACCTTGTGAATTATTCACAAGCCTATTCGTGGGTTAACGGGTCAGGTGCGGGCTTGTACGCGGGTCAAAGAATGTAAGGTGTGGCCGGCCATCGGGTCAAGTGCACGGGTTATCGTGTTTGGTCAAAAAAATTTTGAATAATTAATTTTCTATTTTTCCGTCGGAAAGAATGTAAGGTGTGGCGGGCCACCGGGTCGGGTTCACTGGTTACCTGGTCGGGTAAAAAAAATTTTAAATAATTAATTTTCTATTTTTCAGTCGGAAAGTTCTAACGGTGGAATCACCGTCCGAAATTTCCAACGGAGGGAATCTGCCGCCGGAACTTTCCTTTAAAACATGAAAAGTGGCGTGTTCTAGAAATTAAAAAGCTATGAAATAAAATTAAATTTTAGTTCTAATTTTTCTAATTATTTTTTAACATATTTATTATTATTATTATTATTTCTTAAAGTAAATATTCAATATGTACAAAAATTTTGGCGCCAAGTGTTTGTTGTTTTTCCCAACCAAATATGGTAGTTGTTAGATACCAACAAATGTAAACAACAATATAATCTGGTCATTGAATATGCAATTCATTCCACGGGCCTGATATCTGCAACAAATTATAAGTGGTCGGTGAATGATATTACATTTATGCATGCAATGACCACGTCATTGGTTGTTAATTGTCATTAAATATTTTGACGGGTTTTCAAGTTTAGGGACATATTCGCTATTCAAATATACAACAATGAATTAATGTTGTTATCATATTCGTACGCCTTTTACGACCAATCGAATGGTTGGCGAAATCAATTATTGTAAGTTTTGGCGGAATAACCTCACTTTGGCGCCGAAGCATTACCAACCAATTAGTAGTTTAGTGTTCAAAAATGCATTTGAAACCAATATTCTCGTTGTTGAACTACATCTGTAACCACTGAAAATTGTCTTAGCTCACCATAGATCAACTACGACGAAAATTTCAATTTGGTAGTAGATAGTAGGCTTCAACAACTAAACTCACACGGTGGTTAAAATATTGGTGGTAAAATATATACCATTTTCCTGTAGTGGTATATAGTAACTTCACATGCCATTTGAATGTAGAATACTAGTAAGGAAGGAGAGATGCTAAGACACTCTTTTTTAACCACAAATTAGCCATTGCTATGCTGAGAATCTACGTTATCAGAGTTGAATGGGAATTGTTGCAATTGAGTATTAATTCATCGATATATATATATATATATGTATATTATGGAATTATAGACAGTAGTACGTAGTCTGGAAGAAAGTAATAATAAGAAAACTCCAAGTCGTTTTCTCTACATTCTGCAGCTAATTAAAGAAGTTTTTATTGCTTGTAACATAACATATAATAATTCATGAACATATATATGATGATATGTAGGCTGCTGCAGGAAACTCCTTTGGCGATGAGATTACTGAACCCTGCACCACACGATTGAATCATATGACAAAAATAAATATATGTTTAAAGCTGAAGTTGAAATAAACATGTGTATATGTAAGTCCACTAGTCGAGATATGTTTTTCAATTTTATTTCTCGTGTCTTGGTATTGACCCCATTTTCTTTTTCCTAGTCAAAATTTGTAAAAGTTATCATCCAAATTCAAGAATAAATTTCCATGTATATATATATATATATATCAATTGTTCCTGGGTTTGTGCAATGAACCTCTGTCTTGCGTTTTAACAATAAATATAGCTATAGCCTAGAGGGTTCAACATATGGAAACCGGTGGACCATATCCACAACATTATATATGTTAAGACGAAGTGAATATAAATTCTGTTCCATGCCCTGAGTTATGGGAATGATTGGAGGCTTAAAACAAGCTTGCCTAGCTAGTAATATGTAATTTTCTTGGTTTCATTATCCACGTGATTCACAATATTTTTCTTGTGTGCGTTATAATTTCAGTATTCTTTGCACTGCATGATAACGAGACCTGTTAATTAGTCACAATATTATTATTTAGTTTGTTAATTGATTTCTTATTTATGTGATCGCTACTTCAATTGCATGGTTGATGTCGTTCTCTGACAACCCAACTAAACAAAGTACCATATATAGTCAAGATCAAAAGTAAGTCGTTTGCGAAGGAAAGTGTTAGTGAAAACTCGTAGATATATTGATTCGTCAGATAGCAACTACAAGAACACTCTAGTGAATCGATAATGTTGCATGTAAACTAGCTAGCGGGGAAAACCACAAAAAACTGCTCATCAACAACACAAGAAAATGTGACACAGCACAGATTAACTTTCCTCCCCTTAGGTTAGGTAGAGCAGCCAGCAGATCCATCAAGCACTCTTCTTATTTATAGGGTTCTCTATATATTATTCATTCATAAGCTCCAGACTTTGATCACCTGCCTAGCGAATCCTGCAACACATCATTTACCAACTTATATATCAATGTCTTCACTAATTAAGGTGTACGTACCTAGTGTAGTTATCAAGATTTTAACTCTTTTTAATATATAGTGCAAAATTAAAGTTATAAAGAAGCATATATAATTGTAAGTATAGTTACTTGGAGCAGTCGGTGGAGGGGCTGAGCTTGTATGGAATGTTGAGGCCACATTTGCTGGGGAGACCGGCGGCGTTCTTAAGCGCAGCAGGGGAAGCGGAACCAGCAACACTCTTCAAGCACGAGCAGACGGCTTGCCGGTCTGGGGTAGTTGTGACTGAGCTGTAGAGTGTTGAAATCCCATCACAGCAAGCCGATGGCACCATTCCACCGTTGAGCACGTAGTTGAGGCACGGAGCCAGGGTGTTTGCCACCGAGCTGCATGACATTGCCGCCTCAGAACCCGGTGCAACCTCATTCCCACAACTACTACCAACCACACAACCTTAAACATTCCCAAGCAATTAGCAGCCATTTGAAGTTGAACGATTTCTAGCTAGAGGATCAGAGATAACTTTAAAACTCTTTTTAGTTGCGTGCTGATGATGCTTAAGGCTTGTTTATATTTATATACAGAGCTGGATGGATCAAACACTTAATACAAATGAAATGGTTGGTTGGGCAGTTGGATTCCATTAAATCTCTTGTTAATGCTTCTGGTCTCTTTGGCGTACATACCTGAGCAAGAATCTGTACAAACAGTACCATAAGAATTCATTTTCAATGGGTGATGATCCATCAGGTGTGACATAACAATACATACTTCTTCTGTACGTAATGGTTTAATTATATATGGAGTCAGTAAACATGATAATAAACACATGCTGGTCACATGCATGAATAAACACCATAGAGTACTGGTAATTATCAAAGATATATCGAACAAGTCTACCGGAGATCACATAAAATTTGAACAGAATTTGAATCAAGTGTATCCGATTTGATCCATCGAATGTATCCCACTACATTGTTGGCAACAAGTTATATTATAAGCTGCCGTATGGCATCATCTAATTATTGTAAACATTTGGTGTTAGATCATTTCTAGTTATTTGGAGAGTACAAAGTGATTATTGCTTTTGGATCATTGGTGTGGCTTTTAGAAGGATAATAACAACTGATAAGTGTATTTTATATGTAACTTACTCCTCTAGATCTTATTCAATTTTATATGTCATTAAGCATATTTCTGCCTAATTTGTGTGAACATAGTTCATATAGGTGAAAAGCTCAAATTTGGGTGATATTAAGTGAAAATAATGATTTTTGAACTAAATTAGAGCTTTGCATTCAAGAGGTAGCATCAAATTGTTATGGCTCGAGAGTTTCGGCATAGGAAGATCAAGGTCAACAAGTTCGAGGACTAAATTGCACTTTGGGAGAACTTAAAAGAGACTACTTATGTCGTATTTGAAGAGTTTGAGGACTTTTTTGAAGCATTCGAGAAGTTTTGGACTTGTATAAGTGAAGAAAAATACTGAAAAGGACCATTGTTGAAAGAAAAATTTAAATCAGTGACTGAATTGCACTTGCTGAATTAGGCTGCGGATAGGGTGCAGTTTGCTTGCCACCTTAACCCTTGGGAGACAAATTTTTCTGCTGGCCGTGCGTAGGGCACGGCAAGCATTCCGCGGCCACCCGCGGCGGAAACTGTTTTGACGCGTTTTTTGCCCCTTTTTGATACAATTAAAGGTTCTAAAACTTTTACAACTATAAATTGACGGGAAAAAAACACAAGAACAAAAGGAGGAGCCGTTGAAGGGAAGAGGAAAGAGCCAAGAGAAGGAAGAGACATCGCAAGGAGGAACAGAAACGTGTGGAATATATCGTGAATTTAGCTCCTTCGGGTTTTGAATTCTAATATTTATTGTTGTTTTCTTTTCCTTAACATAATAGGCTAATTGTTTTGTGCTAGGGTTCATGATAAAACCTCGTTTTTCATGATTAATTTATAGTATTCGTTCTTGCAATTGTTCTTGTTTGTTGGGTTGATTGTTCATTATTCCCTTAATCAATTAAATGTTTAATCACCATTAAATTGAGTTTTGTGATTCATATTATTTTCGAGAGATTCTTCATAAATTTTGCACATGATAGTGAATAACATAGGGTCCTATAATAGCTAGAGATACTATTATGCTCTATGAAATCGTTACATAATAATCAAAGAGAATGAATGCATATGTTCGAAGGTTAATTAGAGATAATTGGTCTCTCATATAGGTATAGATTTGGATGACCATTGAGAGAGGCTTTCAAATAAATTAGAATTATTGATTTTCAACCCTAAACTAGAACATGTGAGGGTGAGCGCTAAGGATTGATTGTGGAAACGGTGGTGGATTCGGGGATCCTAATACTTTTGTGGAGTCATATTTGTGAATAATTTTATTTATTTTATTATCTAACTTTTATTTTCCCCTTAAAAATTACTTATCAAATCTTATTGTGTGTTTTTATTTAAAGTTGAGATTAACTAAAGTGAAACATAGTAGATTCAGTCATCGTGGGATTCGACACTATGTTTATCACTATATTACTTGTTAACGATCTGTCCACTTGCGGGATTAAATCGACAACAACAACTTAGATAACTAAAGAACAAAGTGAAACTTTAATTAGCTTGCTGAAGCCTTCCTTTAAAATTTATGGTAAGTTGTTGGGTAGATGCAAATACTTATTATTATTATTATTATTATTATTATTATTATTATTATTATTATTATTATTATATATAATCTAATAAACTCTGCTAGGCAATAAGGTTCACATGTACTTTTCATCCAGATTGTGAATTATATCCAAACCCACCCCTACTTGCATCCAAATTTGTTCGAGATGGAGGCCCAAAAATATCAGGCCAGCTTTAATTTGATGGAGTTTCCAACTTTTTTTTTCCCTTTAGCTTTTTGAAAAAGGAGATGGAGTTTCCAACTAAAAGGTGCTTGATGATGATGATGATGATGAGATCTAATTATGAGTATACTGTCCAAAAAAAAGCTTTCAAAGACTAAAGACAATACCCATGGCTGAATGTTGGCTCTGCCATTTATAGCAAGTATATATCATGATGTGTGTGGAGGTGTTTGTGTATTAGTGGTAGGAAGTCATAAGGAATATTGGTACTGTATGAGTTCGACATGAATATTATAATTTGTATACTAGGATATCCTTTTCCTGTGCGATTAATTTAAATGCTCCATCGAAATATTCTAGTTTAATTTGATAAGTTAAAAGAAGAAAGCGTTTCACAGTCCCAAATGAGAATTCAAGAATTTTCCCATTTGTTATGTTTGATTTTATTATTCCAGTTATGAGAGTAATGAGAACGTTCGTTTTCTAAGTTAAACAGAAAAGGAAAAACAAAAATATGTAGACTTGGTGTTAAGGGGCTTTCAAAATTATGTCGAACCACCACAACTAGATCATACTTATATTATATTATTATTTATTATTACAAGAAGGATGTCAAAAGGAAGAAAATGAAAAAGCTAAAATAGTGAAAGATCAAAGATCCATCTTATTCTCAAAAGTTGTAAATCCGGCTGCTAGCCTGTGATTAATGCTTCCTGCTGATCTCTTACCACTTACCTTATCCTGCCAAAAAGAAAAAAAAAATGTAAAACACAATTAGACGTAACACTTAGCTAACTAGGTGCATTCGTGACTAAATTTAAAATGAAAATAGCCATATATGTCAAGTGTATTGCAATATATATATATATATATATATATATATACTTGGAGCAGTCCGTGTTAGGGCTAATCTTGTAAGGAATGTTAACCCCGCATTTCCCTGGAAGTGCAGCTGCGTTGCCGAGATTAATAGTTGAGCCGAACGATTTAGCAGCTGACTGCAAGCACCTACAAGCCGTCTGGCGGTCGGCTGGAGTCTTGGCTATGTTGACAATTGACTTAACCCCGGGGCAACACCGCGGGCCTAGCGGTCCGCCTCTCAGATACCCCAAGCATGGGACCAATGCACCCGATATCTGATTGCAAGTTATGCCCTCTGCTGCATGGGGTGCAAATATCGCAACCACAATCACGCACATTAGCACCACACCCGCAACCTTAGCTAACATTTTCAACTTTAAATGCAAAATTAAACGAGTGACAACTTAATAAAATACTGTGCTATTCGTACGTACTTTTTAGCTGGCTTGGCTCTCGTCCTTTTATAGTAAAATTTTGCATGCACATATATAATAAAAATAAAGAAAGAGGAGAGTAATGGAGATGGATGGTTGGCAGTTGGGTAAATTTAATGCACTTAATTCTTCTGAATTTCGATACGTGTGTGGCAACTCTTCCTAGCACGTTACAGATTACAAATGCAGAAGACTGTAAATTAACATTTTATCTGGGGTCCTACCTACTAAATTTACCGGTTCTTGTATTAATTTTTTCTTGGTGCACGTACCAGGAGTCAGCCCCAGGCCCATACCTTGCATTTCCTGAAGTATTTACAATTTTTTCATATCATTATATCAATTTTGGGTTTGATAATTCTTAAGATATTCAAGACTATGCATTTACAAATTTCGATCGTTTATGAAACAAAAGTAGGTGAAGAAAGAAAAAATGTAGGCTAATTGGCACTATCAACCCCCAATCTTTTGTATTTCTACTTTTTTCATTTATAACCTTCAGAAACTGATTGTTTACCCTCAATTCTCACTTTTTTTGCACTATCTACCTTTTTAATAGTACATTGCTAACTAAAAACTTTAGTAGATTAAAAATAAATAAAAACACAATAATAACATAATGTGGTTGCTTTAAAAAAAATCGAATCAAATAAAAATCAATATTGGTAAAAAATTTCCGCTTCTACATAAGTGCTCTTATAGCACATATATGTCCCACGCAGTTGCATGTATGCATGTCATGTGACTGCATGTATCCACATGATGCGCATATAGGGCTGGGCATCCGATCCGGAAAATCGTTAAAACCGACTCAACCGACCCAAAATGAGTTGAGTCAAGTCGAGTCGGGTTGCTACAGTAAATGGGTCGGATGCGGTTGGAAAACAAGTAACCCGACTCGGGTCAAGTCGGGTGCCGAGTTGACTCGGCGCTACCCGGCGAACCCGACCGAGTCAACCCGAGTCGGGTTCAACCCGATTTTTTTATTTTTTTGGGCTATGTTTTTTTTCTTGTAGTGTATTTGGATATGTATTAGTGTATTTGGGCTAGTTTTTTTTCTTTTGTTTTTGTTGTAGATAGATATGTATTAGTGTATTTGGGCCTTTGTAATACTAGGCTTATGGTGAGTTTTAAATTTTTTTCAGCCTCAAATGAATTTTGACTGGTTTTCTTTGTTTTTTTTTTATTTTGGGCCTATTGTAGGCCCAAATCGACAACCCGATCCAACCCGAGTCAAGACTCGGGTCGAGTCGGGTTTTGGACCCTATCCGGGTATTCCCGGTTTCTGAAATGCCAACCCGAATCACTGTCGGGTCGCGTTTGGGTAGGGCCCAAACCCGACCAGACCCGACCGATGCCCAGCCCTATGCGCATACATACAATTACATAAGACATATAAAAGAATCTATATGAGTATTAGAATATTATTGTTAATAATTAGCTTGTTTGTTTATTTTTATTTATTTATTATTTATTTCTTTTTATGTTAATTAAAGTTGGAGGGTATTATAGTCCAAAAGGATAGACATCACCAAAAAGATTAAAATTGAGGGTAAAAATACCAATTTCTAAATGTTAGGGACAAAAAAAGTAGAAATATAAAAAGTTAGAGTGCTAATTATCCAAAAATGTGTATGAATCACGGCTCTCTTAATTTCTTTAAATGAAAAACCACGAATTACAGTTTTTGAATTTAGGGTTTTTGCTTGAATTTTGTTGATTTCTTGTGTAATTTTCTCGTTTGATTTCTAGTTTATGAATCAATTGTTAGGGTTTTCGATTAGGGGGTTTTCGATTAGGGTGTGGATTTCACACACTTACTGCTTCAAATTTTATGTGATTTATGATTTGTGTCATTTTGAATTATGAGCTACTTGATTTCTTTGCAACGATAAGTTGATTTTGTGACCGGCAATTTTGACTCTCCGGTGTGACTATGGCGACGGTTGTGGCAGTGGCGTGGTGGCCTTGTGACCATCAGATTTGAGAGTTGTGACTCATTGGTGACGGTGGTGTGACGGGGGATTTTGTGACCAACCATTAAAGTCACAATGTAAAAACACTTGAATTTTATTGAAAAAAATATTGGCATTTGTCAAGATTGCCCGGCTTGCTTGGTTCCACGAGGGTGCCATCTTAAGCAATGCACGCAGACCTGGGGTACCTTACCTTATCAGATCACAACAGCTAGAAGCCCAAGATTAGAGAAAGGCCCAGAGCCAAGGCTAGAGGTTGAAGTGAACAGATGGACGTCACAAGTCTCAAAAAGACCTGCCCAAAACCCAGTGCTGACCCAAGCAGCCTGTGCACTTATCTGGAAATGAAAAAATTAGTTAAATTAGTTAGGGGTACGCATATTAAAAAAAAAATTTAAACACACTCACTTATTTTCTTATTATAGTAAGTGAACTATCTTTTCTAGAAGTGCCTATTTATGTGTTAATTTGTTAAGTTTTAGGTTATAGTTCAAAAAGGAGTGCAGAGAATTGATTCAAGTCGAATATACATGATTTTGGATGGTTTTAGGCTAATGTTGCAAAAATTCTGGAGTTTGGGGACCAAAAAGTAATAAGGAAAAACATAGAGGATGGAAAGGAAGAGGAAAAATCTCAGGCTTGAAGAGAATTGATTCAAGTCGAATATACATGATTTTGGATGGTTTTAGACTAATGTTGCAAAAATTGGGGACCAAAAAGTAATAAGGAAAAACATAGAGGATGGAAAGGAAGAGGAAAAATCTCATGCTTGAAGTTTATTCATTGCGGTTACACTGGAGGATGCATTGCGGGCACAATATAAGAGCAATGTCTGTGACAAATTAAGGTTCAGAGACCAAAAACTCAGTTGTGGGAGCAACGAAATGGTCATTGCAACCCCTTGTGACCTAGAAAAATTACACATTGCGGCCGCAATCGCTTGTCCCATACGCGAAGTTCATAGAGCATATCATAGCATTGCGTGCCAATGATACCTGATTGCGGGTGCAAAGAAGGAATTGAGAGATCGTTCATTTGTTCATTGTAGGCGCATTCACTTTTTTCATTGCGGCCGCAATGACCAGTTGGCAGAAAATTTGTATTTTCCTTTTCCATGTCAAAATCTTAATTTTGTAGGTTTCTTTTACGATTTCTAAGCACTTTTTAGGACTTTCTTATAAATAGGGTCAGACTAGTTCTCAGTTAAAAGATTATTATACATATTCTCATATACACAAAACATCATAGAAAAGAGGGAGAAAAACACAAAAAACTTTTAAAGATTCGGTGATCAAGTTTGAGATTCAAGAAGGAGAAGCTTGGTGCAAGAGTTCTTCATCTTATTCAAAATTTAATTACATGTGTTATGCGCTTTATTAGATTTGTATTTTTATTCATGATGTGTAACTGATTTAATTCAAAGTTAGAATAAACGATGTAACTTAATTGGGACTATAGTCGTGTTTTTAATGCATAATTTATGCAATTAATTTTTATGTTAAATTTTTATTGGTATGTTGTTTTATCTTCATCTTTTTGGCCAATATGAATAAATCTATGAACTTCTGTTGAATTTGAGAGAGGAATATTTAAGTTAACTTATGTAATAAGGATTATTAATTTAGATAAGACAAAGAGATTTGCTTATGGTTAGTGCGATCACCGTATGTTGAACTTCAGAGTGATTTACATGAATTTCTTGTTATTAATGCACTTAGAAGGTTGATAACGCACTCACTTAGAGATAGGTGAGGGGGCTAATTGAGTAGGATTAACTAACTTCGAGAGGGTTAGTTGATTAAGTTTGTGAAATTCGATGGGTAACGTAGATTAATTGTCGCTAGACTAGGTGGACCAATTATGGTGAAGTCGTGAGTCCTAACACATATCCATTATATAACTCCCTCTAAATCTTTGTATATAATTTATTTGCTTAATTTTATTAACTTGTTATTTTATTTTCATTTCTTAATAAAACTAAATATTTGATCATTCAAATAAAGTTGAAACTAATAATTTCAGTACTCAATCCGATCCTCGTGGAAACGATAAACCGGACTCATTGTCCACTGTATTACTTGTTCGATCCGTATACTTGCCGATTTCATAAACATATTTTGCTGAACAAGCAACAGTTTGTACAATCGTATAGCAAGGATCGGTGTGCTGCCTAGTTTGCTTCACGACTAATAAGCTCACATCTTGGACGGTCAACGTCCTCCACCAGCTTCAAGACCCTCTGCACAAAAATTCCAGCATCACCAGTGGTACAAGCTTCTGAGTTAGCGTCTACGGCCTAACTACAATTAGATTACGGCCTGACTACAATTTAGATTCGACGAGCTCAACTTGGAATTGTTCTTCAATAGCAAGTTGAAGTCCCACCAAAATGGCGCTCATCATATCACCATACCTTCTATGATCATAAATAAAAAAAATAAAAAAAAAAAGAGTAAAAACAAAACAAATTGGTTTCGTCTTATAATGATAAGGCGCTTTGGTACGATCTTATGATACATGCATGTTAATATCGAAGTAAGTTGTAGTCCTGTACATTTGTTCAATCAATTACTTAAGTAGAAATTGTCAAATTTTTGCCTTGAGAAGTATATATATATATATATATATATATTTTATTACAAAGGGGATGATGGGGATTCGAATCCGGATCACTCCGGTAAATGGCCAGGTCTTTTTCCACTCGGACTGCCCTTGATGCCTCCTTGAGAAGTTATATAGTTGTATGTGTAGTGAAGAAAGCCGAAACAATAGGGAGTACAAATTTGACAAGTTGGACACTAAACAACGGCATTAATTAATTCCGGGGGAAAGTCAACATTAATGGTCTCAGGGATTGAGACATACATTTGATGCGTGGTATATATATATAGGGTAACAGTTTGATCACCTAACGTACGTACGTATATATCTCTACTCTACAGACATGTGGAACATCAAGCTTAGCAAACCTGCCTTGCTGCTTTTTATTATTTGCACCTTTGCATCTCATTTCATTTTTGTTTCATTTTTCGACTCCTTAACAAGTTTCTACTTAATTATTTTTTATATACACGCACATACATATGTCATACTGAAACACAACACAAAGTAAATCAACAACACAAACCATCATACACGGGAATAATAAACACTAAACTCTAAAATATGAAGAATACACCATATAGCCCCAATGCCTCAACCTAGCCTTCTAATCAAACGTGCTAGCTATGCCTTATTGACAACTTGATTAATTATGAATTATGAACATATATAAAGAAACAAAAGTTCAATTTAAATTAAGGCCAGGGGGGTTGTCCCAAAATTTATCAAATGTGATCAGTACTCAATAATAGTACATAGAATGAACGGAAACATGTAAAATTATGCACGTGCACCGTCTAACTTCCAATTAAAAGCCATTAAAACTGAGAGAGATCGGAAGAGCACACGTCTGAGTTGAGAGGAGGTCCCAAATAATTAAATAAATTTTAAAGGCACTTATTATTATTTGGTTGTGAAATTAAATTCAAACTTTTTCTTATTATATATCATTATTATGTTGGGGGGATGACAACTTGTTCGTCCCTACCAAAGGTTTCTATATATAACAGTGATTCATTGGCATATCCCTAGAAATCAGCTCAACACAAGTTGTCAAATGCGTTCCCCCAAAATGATTCAATCCAAATCCACTAGTACTAGATTGTTTCTTGTATTGCTACTTGTCTCTTTGTCGTTTCATGACACGTACGGGTACGGTTGCGACGATCCCGGTCCATTAATCTATGGTGGTTGGCAAAGCGCTCACGCAACGTTTTACGGCGGCTCTGATGCTTCCGGCACAATGGGTAGGTACATACATACATACATACATATCGTGCCTAATCTAATTGATATACACATGATAGATAGGGCATTGTGTAACTTTAAAATTTGATGGAATATGTGCTAATTATTGCGATTAATGTGTATATTTTACTTATAGGGGGAGCTTGTGGATATGGAAATTTGTACAGGGAGGGCTATGGGACTAACACTGCTGCATTGAGCACTGCCCTGTTCAACAGTGGGCTGAGTTGCGGTGCATGCTTTGAAATGAGGTGCAACGACGATCCCCGATGGTGTGTTCCGGGCACCATAACCGTCACCGCCACCAATTTCTGCCCTCCAAATTATGCATTGGCCAATAACAACGGCGGTTGGTGCAATCCACCGCTTCAACACTTTGATCTGGCTCAGCCCGCTTTCTTGAAGATTGCACAGTGCCGTGCTGGAATAGTTCCCGTTGTCTACAGAAGGTGTTACAAGACAGATCAACCTTCTTTATACTAATTAAACCCATCGATCGAGTTACTAATAAACAAGGTGGTTTTGTTTGTATGCATGGTTTTTAATTGGCAGGGTTCCATGCGTGAAGAAAGGGGGAGTTAGGTTCTCAATCAATGGCCATTCTTACTTCAACTTAGTGTTGATAACAAATGTTGGTGGAGCAGGAGATGTGAATGCAGTTTGGATCAAAGGGTCACGGACCGGTTGGCAAAGAATGTCAGATCGGAAGAGCGTCGTGTAGGCCAAAATTGGCAGAGCAATTCGAACCTCAACGGCCAATCTCTTTCATTTCGAGTGACTGGCAGCGATGGCCGCACGGTCACCAGCTACAACGTTGTACCGGCAGGGTGGCAATTTGGACAAAGTTTTGAAGGAGGTCAATTTTGATCAAGCCCTCCTAGAAAATATTGTAATGCAGCAGCCAGGCATGCATTTTTAATTTGCATTACAAAAATGTTGAAATTTATTAATTACATATATTGTTTAATGGATATCTATAATGTGAATACTTGTTTGGATAAATTGTATTGGACAATTATCATGTATGCAAAAAATTAGTAATTTGATTTGCTAATTTCTTATTATACTGTCTTATCTTTTATAGATGTGTGTATGCACTAATCATACTAACCGTTGGCACAGTAGTTTTGACTTTTAAGTTAAATGCATTGACTACATACCAACAGATTGAGCGGTCGAGTGGTGATCAAATGTCTATATATAGTGAGTAATTAATTATCCACTATTTATAGGTAACGATTCAGACAATCTTTTACAAAATAAAGTAAATTTAACGTCTTATTCTTAAATCAATTTTCCCCAATTACACAATACATATGGGTATAAGATTGTAAATTTACCTCTATTTTGTAAAATATTGCCTGAACAAATTACCTACAAGTACTATTTTCCATTTATGTATTATTTTTTAGGGTAAATTTCACAAAAGGTCCCCAACCTTTGCTCTTGAATCACCTGGGTCTTTAACTTTTCTTTTCAATTAGCTAGGTCCCTAACATTTCATAAATACGTACAAAAAGTCCTTAATAATAGAATCCGTCAATATTTCTGTTAAATCATTGACCAAATTACCTTTATAAACATGCCCTTTAAATTAAAAAAATTAAAAATTAAGAAAACAATATAAAATAAAAAAAAGCAAAAAAAAAAAAAAATCCAGCCACCCCCCACCCCACTAGTACGCTACGGTTGCCGAAAATGGTAGCATTTCGACGGCCAACTGGCCACCGGAATGCTTCCATCTCCTGCAGATCTCCTGCAGACAACTGTCAGGACAGCCTTCTCTGCAGATGAAAATGGCAGCACTTTTGCTGCCATTCCTGACAACTAAACCTTTCATTTGTCGAAGATGGCAACATTTCGGCGGCCAATATGCTGCCATTTCCTATAGCCAAAGTGTGCCGGTAGGGGGTTGGGTAGGGTGGCGGTAATTTGTTTTTGTTTTTTTCCCCTCTATTTTCCTTTTTATTTTTATATTGTTTTCTTAATTTTAAAATTCTTTTTATTTTTTAATTTAAAGGATAAGGGTATAAATGGTAATTTAGTCAACGATTTAACTAAATTATTGGAGGATTCTGTTCTCAGGAACCTTTTGTGCTTACTTATAAAATGTCGAGGACCCAATACGTTGGAAAAAAAGCTAGGGACCTAGACGATTCAAAGTGCAAAAGTTGGTGACCTTTTGTGAAATTTACCCTATTTTTTATTTCAATATAATACAATAATACACTATCAAAGATCTCATCCTTTAACAAAGCTAACCATTAGCACTTGATCATTTCCATTGAGTTAAAATATCGACTTAGAGCATATCCAACAATCTCTTAATTTTTAAAGAGCATCTTTTAATTTATAAAGCAAAAATTTTAATCCACTCCAATAAACTCTTTATTTGTACTCTTTATTTTCTTGTATCAAGAAACAATTATTATGATATTTTATTTTTAATCAATATATATTATTTCAATTATCTTTGACTAGTTTGGTTAACTCAAGAAAAGAGCGTTTAAAATCTGTGAACATTAAATTATGGAGAGTTTATTGGAGACCTATTTTAGTGCTTGGCTCTTTAAAATAAAAATCATTTTGTATTTAAAGGGTTTGTTTGAGATACTCTTATAAGAGCTCACTAAGAATTTTTCAATGTCAGAAGAGTTAAAGCATCAATGCGTGATCCGATAGTTGTTTATAAAGGTCATGATACGTTTAGAATTTTATCCGGCTTCCAGTATAGTTGTCATTTTTTCATTGGTTTTCAAATAAATTAATACTCTCATATATTTAAACATTTCCACCAATCCTCCAATGTAGTGATGTCAACTAAACTGGAGACCGATCTTCAGTCTAAATAAATAGCATTTATAGTGTGTTTGATTGGAGATATTTTCCATGGAAAATTCAGGTTCTTGAAAATTTTTCCAACTTCGTGCATTTGATTAACAAATAAAAATAGAATTAAAATTCCATGATACAATCTTTTCAAGCATAGTTTTCCTCATTTTCCTAGAAAATCAATACTCACCTCCTTCTAAGTAAAATGTTTTCCATGAAAATTAGAAATCTTTTCTTTTCAATATTTTCGTACCAAACGCACTCTTACTCTAAAAAAAATAAGAGAGAAATGAAAGGAAGAAATTGGAAAGAAGCAGAGTTCTTTAGACAGCTTCAACAGAATATTGTAAGTAGAGAGAGGAATACACGTTCAGGCACCACTTTAATAGGTTATTTGATTTATCATATCCTCTCCTACAATCCCCAAAATTATGAGAGGCAAAAGCACACGTGAATATGTAAAAGTATATCGTTTACCACAACTGTCATGCTACATGTTTTAGGTTCACTTAAACCAGCTTATTTCGAGAAGGTTTCACCTCATTGACGAGCAAAATTCAGTGATAAAACTTCTCTCTCAACTTTGGGCTTATCAAGTGCTGCAGAATTTGTCATTTTCCAAATATGAATCAAAGGTGGCTACTAAATCATCTATAGAAAAAACTTCTAAAAGCGAGATTATAATCATAGCTTCCTTTGATCTCATGACATTTGAAAACATTTCAAGCTGACCTGACCGACCACAGCATGCCCGCAGGGACACAGAGAGAGATTTCCTTCCATAAACATCAGGAGGAGAACCAAAGAAATAAAAAGGCGAAAAAAAAAAAAAAAAAAAAACTTGTACATCCAAAACTCTTAGTAAATACTTTTCACCAAACACTCACTAAATGGGTGATGAACTATGGTAGGTAGCATGTACACCAGAATCAAAACCTCTATCGAGTCAAGTCGTATACGGGCAGCAGCACATCATAAAACTCACAGATGAGACCACCTAGCTAGTAATTCAGCAATGAATACTTAACCCTAACTACAATTTTCCCTTTCTCTACACTCAGCTTTCCACCAGTAACTAACCAGTGTCCCGGAGGGTCTTGTGGGCCCTTGCTCATTTCTGACATGTCAACAAATTTCGCCAACTTGTTTCCCACACTATTATCCCCCGAACTTGAACTTGAGTCATCACTGTTACTTCCAAAAGACAACTGTTTTCTTAACTTTTCACTTGGAACATGATCCCATAAAGATCTGCGTATTGTGCATCCTGGGAGCCTTGAATACAAAAGTTTCATGTGCAACACATTTCTTGATCCAAAATCCCACACCCCAAGTTGAGCTCCCGTGACTATGTACACGCCCGAGACATCACCGATAAAGGTCTCCGGCTTCTCAATCGGTGCAGTGCTGACATGGGAAAATTTCTTCCACTTTACTGGCTCAAACCATCTGCTGTCTTGTTCTTCGGGACCCTGCCATTTTGGAGCACCAATTGCCACATACGTCTCCCAGAGATCGCTGGAGAATCTTAGGAAGAGATGCCAAATGTTGAACATGAATACTAAGTCGATTTTGTTTAATTCCTTCAAGACATAATCGCATACCAGTTACAGGCTTGCGTCCAACTGATACCTGCATCCAAATTTAGCAAAGTTACACTGGTAAACAAAACAAAGTACAAGACAGGAACAAGGTTTCCGGAGACAATCATTAGCTCTTTGATCATATAATCAATTTATAGTATATTTCCCATAAACACTAATGGATTAAATGTAAGTAAAACACCATCATGAGCTACATTAGATTCTTAACGTCATAATCACATTCTCCGTCACCAGTGAGATAATGCAATTGAATTTTATTTTACAGTAAGATAACGCGGTTGAATTTTGTTTTATTTTTTATTTTTTTGGGTGGTGCCCCAGGAGGAGGAGCTAGATCAGAAAAGCCCAAGAAAGGCTGACGGGGGGCGGTTATGATTATGAAATTTAGAAAGTACCATGTGACATCAGTGTTCTTAAATGCATAAACCATAAACAACGAACTCTTGTCAGAGCTCTCACATTCAATAATTAATCAGCATGGGCAATTAAAATGGAACATATTAATGATTAACCATTGAAATACTTCTACCATCCCAAGCAAGAGTAAATAAGAAAGAAAGAAAGAAATACTTCTACCATCGCAAGCAAAAGTAAACAAGCACATACTTGTTCTTGGCTAACATATAGCTTCTGTCCCATCATGCTGAACTGCAATGCTGGGCAAACAGGTTCCTTTCTTGGTTGTCCAGGAAACCTATCCGGCACGGGGGCCCATACCCGAGGTATCTGAAATTCTAGGAAATATCTCAGTTCTTCAATTTGAGGCTTATCTGCACATCAATAAAAGAATCTCAGGATATAATAGGACTCCTGCCTAACCATCATTTTTCTCTTGCAGCAGTTACATAAAAAGTAAACTAAAAGAAGTCCTACATTCAAGGTAGAGATTTATAGCACGTGCCAGATGCTCCTTTCCTCTAACTCCGTCAAGAAGGTCTGTTAAGAAAGAATGACATTTCAATGACATCTGGTGAAGATCGGACTGTTCTAACCCACTGACTGTGGCTCTGTTCAAGATCATCCCCGCCCCTCCTCCTGAAAATTATTGTGACGTCCTGCATCAGATATAATCAAATAAGATTCCAGAGCAAATTCATTCATAAGAGCAGGTAAGAGTCTTTTTGACATGTTTGCAGTTTGTCTAGTTTTTTTCTTAAGATTTCTCCACTTGAAAGGAGTGGCAAGGTGAAAAAGATTAATGTGGTGGATCTTAAGTTCACCCGTAACTCTTTTTTTACTATAGTTCTTCACATCTGATGCTAATTGCAACAAGTCCTTATCCAGAAAATCAAATATACTTATTAGTAGGTGAAAGAAAAAAATATAAGAAACAGAAAAGGAGATTCTGCATACTTCTTTGCCATTCCCAGAAAGATAAGGTGCATTAGCAGGTTGGGGGTATATCCCTTGGCTATTAAACAAAGAAGGATCACTGCTCTGCAATTCAAACAGAAGAAGAGAGAAAAAATAAGGAAAGATACAGAAAATTTATAACTACCACCCTGGCTTTCTTAACCAAAAGGGGGGGAGCAGAAGAATATGCCAAAAGTAAAGAAATATTGTTCAAGGAATGAGACGAAATATGATGGAACTAGCCTTATCCTTGGATTTCAATAAACCTGAACTTGTAAGGCCTTCTGCAGTAGAGAACCTTTGGTTGCCTATATCTTGAACATAACTTTTTATTTCTGTTGTAGACAAAGGTGACGATAAGTGCTGCTTGACATAGATTACATCTTTACCGCCAATAGTTACAGATGTAATAACATGCGTCCCGAAATTTTCAATGAAACTGTTTAACATTAAAGAAAATACAAGAATCAGTGAGAACTGAACTTCCTAGAAAGATGTTGAAATATATAAATTACGTTTTTACCTTGCCAGGCCTGATGGGTCCCATGAAGTTGGGACTGCTCTTTTAACATTTTCATGCAAAACAATTGGAGATTTGACAATTTGAATCTTAGCTAGAGGAATGAAAAATCCATCCATGCAAAGTGATTTTGTTGCAGCAGCATCTACATGCTTAGAACCAGTAAAGCTGAATGCAGCATTGAAACTACCAAGTGGCACGTGTCCAGAGAGATTAGCCTTTTTATTGAAGTATTCCACCATCTGCAGTCAAGTGACAGAGTGAAATCTAGCTTGTTACGTAAACAGGGTTACTGAATAATTTTATGTCAATAATTTTCCCTCATTAATGCAGTAAACTATGTCCTTAGAAGTGTCAGCATATAAACTTATTGAGAAAATGGGAAAAGGTGCATTAAATTTAGACAGCAGAACATGAAAATCAATGTCTCTGAAATTGAACTTCACCAATATATTTTAAGGTAACCCTTGTATTATGTTTAAGTTACATTCTAGCATGATCAATATAGGAGAGGTTCATGTAGTTTAACCACAGGAACATGAAAATCAATGTTTCTGAAATCAGATTGCATATATCTGCACCAATTCATTGTAATTTGTAAGATTCAATCATTTTTCTAAGGTGCATGCTAGCCGGATCCGACTCTCAATCCCCAAACCTTCTTACACTGCAGGACTTCTGAAACCTTGTAATCCAGACATTAATCTAGATAAAGACAAGAGAGGAAACTTGCAACTCAGCTCACATTACAAACCGATTTTGCTTTTTCTCTTCCGATCTTAACCTAAAACCCTGTCTTTCCTTTCATCGCCTACATTTCATCTCATTGAGGATGATGATGGGATTAGCTGTCGAAGTCAAACTAAATGAAGTCTCCTCGAAATACCAACTCATGTGAACACTCCAGCATTTGCAGCTCAATATAAGGAAATTTACATGACCATGTTCAAATGCTTACACACTCTTTCTCCAAGTACAAAATCACCCTCATGTTGTAGTCGACCTTAAATACACTCTTCTACAGATTACCAAACTCCTATGTTAATGGCATCCTTATAAAAAAGGTTTTGTGAATCATACATCTGGCTCAATACCATGATTTGGCATTTTATTTATTTTGCTTATCACTTTCACATATGAAAAAAGAACAAGAAGACCTTGGTTAATATAAAAAGAAAGTAATTAGCTTTATTTCCAAGTGCTCCAAGCATTATTCATCTGATATTTACCTATTGATCATCTAGACTTATTATACATTCATGCTTTCCGTAATTCTAGTTTTCTAGAATTTAAAATAAATAGAGAAAATAAAACGACATCATTTAGATGCGAACTGTATAATGTAAATCAATCTCCTCATAAAGTAGAATAAAATGGTTAACTCAAACTCAGATCAAACTGAGGTATACAACTTCAAGCATATAAGACTGAAGCCCTGTTAAATTGGTGTTTTTGTTTATAATTGATATGAGTGGCGGAGAAGCAGGTAATACGTCAGTCCTACAAAATATATTGATGAGATCGGAAGAGCGATAACTATTTTTAAACAAAAATACCAACCCACCAGAGTCTAAGTGACTACAGATAAAGGAGCTTTTACAGATGTTCAGTTAGCCTCCCAGGTTCATGCAAGGAATAGATCTTCCTTTTTTGTTTCAGTTTAGCGAGAGTATGCATTTTTTGGTTTAGCAATAGTCAAAAATACAAAATTAAATAGAATCTTCTGACAAATGGCAGTGTCACCAAAGAACATGCATCACGTATTTTTTATGGTTTCTTCCCGTCTATCTCTTTAGAGGGCCCAACCAACAAGAGAATTCGTAACTCCGACCCTCATTCTCACGTTACAGATTAACTATGCATGCCAACATTCCTAATTCAGTCGGGAACAGAGATTTATGCCAGAATTATAATATTTCAAATTTAGGTTATCTCATTAGTATGAATGATAATATTGCAGCAAAGCTTTGGTCCCCTATATTATATAGAATTAATGTTATGAATATGAAACAGAGATGAAAGGTTATTAGTAGTACATTAACTAGTGGTACCAGGTTTATCTGGGAGATTGCATCAGGTTCAATTCCAATATGCACGTAGACAGGAAAAGAATATGTTACTCGGTTTCATATTTTATATTTAAACACACACACACACACACACACAAAATACCATATTGATGTTAAACTAAATAAACCGATTTTGTTTGAAACATTCATGTTACCAAACAAAAGGAGCCACTCCCACCCCTAAACATGAAAAGGGGCAAAAAAATAAAAAATAAAAATAAAAAATGTAGCCCAATAAGAACACAAGAATGACAACACGGCAAGAGAAAGGTGGTGAAAACTTTGAATTGTACAGACCAAAAAGGAATATAATTCCTAATTTCTTCTTTAACTTATATAGGCCCAACGCCCCGCAATATGCAGATAGTATTGTTCTTTGATGATTTATTGGGTCAAATGGCAGTGACTACGCAATCCATTTGCCAGCGCATTGGATCCATTAATTTTAGTAAGTCTAAAAGATCCTTCAGATCAACGTGGAGGAGACTGATATAATAAATGTGGTCCCTCACAGTTCAAATAAGACAAGATAGTGACACTCGTAAGTGGAAGCTACTTTCTCTTGTGGCAGTAGCGGAAGTTCTCCATAACCCATGCCAAAATCATGGGAAGATATAGTACCTCAAGAGAGAAACTTCGGAATTAGTTTTCTAGCTGTACGTTCTCCAGTCGACGGTACTTCAAATGAGATTCCATGCGACCAAACTTTCTTCTTTTTTTCCATGCGACCAAACTTTTTACAACAAAGTTAACATAATTTTTAGGTCAATAATACCTCAGCTCTCCTTAACTAATGTGTCTTCTTCCCAAAGGAAGACATGGCATTTCTTTTCTTCTCAGACAACAGCCAAGAGTGGATTTCTTTAATAGTCTATGCTATCAAGACATGGAGGAAAAACACTATCCATGTTGTGTTTCTTTATCTTTGTCATGCATTAAACTTGAGGTGTGTTTGATTTGAGGGTGGAAAAGGAATCGGTATTTATGTTCCATGGACAATGTCCCCCCCCCCCCACCCCACAAAAAAAAAAAAAAAAAGAGGAATTCACATTTATGGGAAAACATTTTCAAGTAAAATCTCCACTTTTTGGCTTAAATGGAAAATATTTTCTATGGAAATAAAACTGTGTTTGATTGGACCAAGAAAATTTGGGTGGAAATAACTTGCAATGAAACGCACCCTAGTATTTATTTATTTTACAAGCATTCTTTCAAATACAGCATCATTATCCAGGAAGTTTATTTGATCTCCTCTTACGGTATTAACAAACTTTATTTCAAAATTCCCGTCAAACTCAAGATGTAAACACTCCAAGAAACATGGCGTCTAGTAAATAAGTTTGAAGACACTTCTTGTAGCTAAAATGGACCTTATGTGCAGAAAGAAATAAGTTTCACATGCTCATTTCTATAACAGTAAACGAAAACCTAGTCTATCAAATTGACAACTAAAAACCTGAGTAAACGTTAGGGAAACTTACGAACATACCTCATTATAGGTGCAAACACCAAAGCCATCGCGCCCAGTCCCACCAGCCTCCTGGTAATTCTTGATATCCCTAGAAACATCATGGACAACCAAGTTATCGGACAAATATAAATCCCTGACGTGCTCTTCATCAATCTCCACAATTCTTGACCCTGCCACTCCTTTACAATAAAGCAACCTGGTATCGTAGTTTACATCAAAGCCCCTTCCCAGTGCCTGCACTGAATTTATAGCTGTATGCAAAGCTGCTGCATTTTCCTCCATTTCATCACCCCAACCTCCCAATAACACAAATAAAAGAAATTGCAATACAGATTCTTGTGATTTTCAAACTTTAGCTCAAACTAATATTAACCCCAGCTACCCAAAAATTTTAGAAAGAAAAAAACCAGTCCATGTAATTCAAGACACAATTTTTCGATCCGGATAACTGAACCAAATCAACTTCAATCAAAATAAAGGGGGCACATCGATAACAAACCAGAAAAACCATATAATTCAACAATTAATGAAGTTTCAAACTCGTAGATCGTCATCATCATGCTCAAATCTGCGCACATCCACCAAAGTTCACTATCCCTCTGTTTGTCGATGTATACCTTCACAAACAAAATCCACCAAGAAAAGATTAGTCTTTTACGGTTGACCAGGAAGAGTTTACCAAGAAATATTTCTGCCCAGACTAAGAATTGACGAAAATATCCAACTACGTTGTATATCCTTCCCAGATCTTGAATCTTCCATTCATTCAAGATTTTTTAGGTTTTCCCTTGTTTCTCTATCTGTATTTTATATAAAGATACACAAACTACATAAATCTCCAACTACCCTTAAAAAAATTTTCTTCTACTGTGTACTTTCCCGGACAATGGTAGCCATTGACTCTCCTGTCATTCATTATTCACCAGCGTACAATTTTTGCGAACTGTTACACGTGTTTCCTCCTTCTTTATCTATTTCTGCATCCTAACCGTCCGTTTGCTTCCTCTGCGACGATCAAATCATCTGACGGTAGGAAATGGATTAGCTTGGTTGACTTGGACTGTATATGATGATTAATTATTTTTCACAATTAATGTTAAATGTTAAACGAGAGTTCCACCGTGAATTGGGCGGTAAAGTTTTAGAGAAATTTCAAATATAAAACATATCGTATTTATGTTTGTTATGGTTAAAGTTACAAGGAAATTAAAGTACACAATTTGTATATAGTTATCTGCATCATATATTGTCTTGTAATATGTAATAGATTATCTATTTTCTATTATAATTGTTTACAATAGTACGTGTCAATTCATATATTAAAACTTACATTAGGCTTTGTTTTGTAACCATTTAAAAAAAGGTAAGATTTTAAATAGATTTAAAATTTAAAATTTGTATAAATATCAACATTTGATTATGCCATGTGGAGCTAATGATTAAAATGATATGAGAGTTCACGTCACATCAAATATATGGTTAAATGTAGTGTTTCCATGTGTCAAAATTTTAAAATTTAAATTAATTGATAAATTCAATGCAATTTTAGTTGGATGCCAAACATAGTAATTATATAATTAGATTGCATCATAAGACTTCATTTGAATAACAAATATATATATATATAGGTGTTTCACATATACAATTAGGAGAAGTAATTAAAAGATATTTCATTGATAATGTGTGCACTGAACAAAAAATTGAGATCAAAATTTGTTATTTAATGAAATTCAGCATTATGAGTCTCCATTACAGAGTTTGACTATTTACTGTGTGCAACTTACATTAAGATTATTTAAGAATTGCTAGTTGAATTTCAAACTGGTATTATGGAATGCATCAATATCCTACAATTTTCGGTTAGATAGATACATGAATTCTAAGATCATTAAGAAATGACACCTACTAGAAATGTCATAGTAAATGTAATATTTAACAATTTAAATATTAAGTAAATATGTACAATCATCCATCGAACACAGAGTGATGTAACCAAATATCCGTTGGTTTATATTAATAGTGAAAGAACGTAATAGAAATATATAGTAGTTATTAAGAGAGATCGGAAGAGCGTCGTGTAAAAAAAAACTATTATGTTTACTATAGCTTTCATTATTAACTCGGTCGTTGACTTGGTAACTGTATTGATCTAATGAGTTTATGGTTCAACCGGTGGGTCATTGCTAACTAAGTTCTCAATTTAAATGTACTAGTTATATACATGTGCATTGCACGGAATATAATAATTGAAAAAAATATGTAGTAATTTGAAAAACTAAATAATCATAAATTTATTGCATAATACTCACACATATACATATATTACTAATATACATAAATAGAATCAAATTAAAACGTACAATATTTTTGCTTGGTACAAAGCTAATTAAATTATCATTCATAGAACAATACTATTAAGTAATAAAAATGAGAATGATGAATTTTTACAAAATATATTTCATGTTAAGTATGCAAACTAAGAAACTATAGAAAAAAGAGGATACAGAATTTATACAACTCCAAGATTATCTTACACCCACATCCTTATGCAATAGAGTGTGGATGATATCCATTTATTAGAATAAATTATTTTTCACATTTATTCTACACCATATATTATTTAAAAAATTATTTTTTACATTTTCTCATCAATATTTATTGAAGCTACTGTAAAAAATCTAAAGTACACAGCCTCGTATTATAAAAGACCTAAATGAAGCAATATTACAACAAAATATAAATTATATATGATTTAACATCTACCCCTAAAATTAATTTTTAACCACTTTCTGTTTTAAAAAGAATTTAAAGAATTTTTTATTTTTATTCTAAATCATTATTATCAAATATTATTACTATGTATTTCATCAACTTAAATTTTTACCAATATATAGGTTCTCAAAGAAAAACAAATAATAAATTAAGTAATGTACTAAATATATAGCACTATGTTTTATAACATGTGGTTTATCGTTTTGAATTTAAGTAAAAGTTTTGAAGCTAATTCAATTTTACTTTATTATTATATCCTGAATCTCACTAGTAGATACTAAATCGAAATAAGAAGAAGTCTCAATAACCTAATACTTGAAATTTATCTATCCACTATTACAATTTTGAAAAAATATTAAATTCTTTGAAGATAACCTAAAAACTTATAGAATATGTATAACAAACATTAATAGATAAAAAATAGTATATTATATACAAAAAATATATATATATATATTTTATATTATTATAAAATAAAATAATAGTAAAATATAACTAATAAATAAGTATTATTTTTTCTGAATAGAATGGATAAGTATTATTATTAATTTATTATAAAATAAAATAAAAAATAAAAGAAGCATATAAAAGTAAAACCGTGGTTTTGAGGGGAAAATTTACATATGACTACTATTATACATTAATATATATAAGATATGGTCAATAATAATATTTTTTGACTAAAAATACGCGAGAATAGTGATATATAAATGAAAATTATTAAAAAAATTGACATATGGGTTTAAAAGCTACTTCTTACTGTGTTGGTTATGAGTTTCAATTATTCACTATTAGATTTGTAATAAAAAAAATTTTTATGAAAGCCCATTAGTATAGTATATGGCATTATAAATAACTAGTTATTCCACCTGTGCGATGCACGGAAAACAATATCTTTTTGAAGTTATAATGATGTAGGAGTAAAATAATTAATGGGACTGAATTATGAACATTATTATAAAAGAAAAAAACATATAATAGTAAGACAGTAGATCGTTATAAGAATGGAATATATAAAATGATTTAATAGTTGTATGAACAATATCTTGCCTTGTGCCTTTTGGAATAATCGGTAGAATCTCCCAAAATTCTCCACATAATTAATACAATTGTCTTTTCTCCAAATAGTTCATTAAAAGTGAAAATATTTTACCATCTAATTTCTTTTCTACTTCATTTTATTTTACTTGTGGCATAATAACATTTGTCCATAAGAAAAGCAAAAAGGCATAAGGCTACATGGAAGATTATTTGTCAAACAACTTTTTATAGTGAAATAATATTATATAGTATCAAATTCTAATAAATGTTAAATATTGAAAACCCAATAAAAGTGATATCAACTCTTAAAAAACTATTTGTCATTTTTAACTTTAGATAATACATATGTTCATAATTGAAAACTATTTTTTTTTCCTTTTCCAAAATCTTTAAGATGAAAAACTTCATGACTTGCAATATATTTTGGAAAAAAAAATTAGCCAATCAAAAATGTTTCTAAGTCTCGTAACAATTAAATAATTTTATGTACAATCTAACAAAACAATTAATATTTATAAGTAATGTAACTGAAATTTCAATCATCAAGTTCAACTTCAATAATATTATTAGTAAACAATTATTTGATAAAGTCCAACGTTGAATTTATTATATCGGACCATCAAGTTCACAATTGGCACTATTTATTACTAAATCAAAGTCATCACATCCATGGCATAGACATGAACTGCTAAGTAGCTATCAATAATAACGTTACATAATATTTTGTTATATATCTATTATCCTTATTTTAATGGTCAGAGAAATACACTCATGCATAACTGTTTGATAAGCCTACTCTCAAATCTCATCCTATACATTAATATATATACAAAAAAAAAAAATCAAAAGCTCTATTAATACGCAATGATAAACTGCTACAAATTAGTGCATAAAATAGCATGAACAACCATACTCCTAGTTTTCTTGTGTGCATATTTAAAGCAACAACAAAGTGTTAAATTACATATTTAGACCCTGCAAAGGCTTGAACTTTGGAATCATTGAATGTTTAAAATAAACACCTTGAAATCAACAAACAAACTATCAAAAAATGAAAGAAAGACTTTGATTTAGTAAGTCTTTTCTAAAAAAAGCAAGTCCCTACATTAGAAATACATGTCAGAAAACATACGTAATTCCTCATTTCCACAAACATTGCCAATCGGGGAAAAGTGCCTATTCTAAAATTTACAAACCCAGGAAAAAAAACAGAAGCAAAAAAAAGAAGGACAATTAATTGGATGGGAACTCAAGCAATTTGATATATTTTCATCCTATATTAAGAGCTTGTTTGATGCTCTTTATTTGCTTTTTTTTTTGTTTAATTTATAATTTTACCTACCACTGATTTGACATTTAATATGACAACTGCTCAATTACAACCACATATTTCACACGTTTTTACATTCCCAATACATATTCTATCTCTCTCACATCTTTATAAATTCTACAAATAAATAGCAAATAAAGAGCTTCAAACAAGCTCTAAGATTTTCTCAAAAAATTCCAAATTACAAAATTCAAAAACCAAATTGAATAAACATGTTCTTCAACCAATAACTTAGAAACTACCGTTTGCCCCTTTCAATACCTTGTCTTAAAATTACTAAAGGTTACATGTTCTTGCAAAAGTAATTCAAGCAGTAAATGAAACAATAAAGATTAACTTAACTTTATATATCATCATAATTATCCAAGAAACATGGCTGAAGCAAGTAGCAAGCTTGAACAATTGGTTGGTGGGGTTAAGGGGATGACTTCAAGTTAATGCATCTCATAAAGGTAAAAGAAGAATTAAAGTCCCGTGGTTAATACTCATACTTATAATATGCACATACATAATTTTATATGTAGTTTATAGTCCTCTGTATAGGGGTTCGTATTATTACTTTCTTGTAGTCTCCTTAGCGCTGTATTTCAGAAGGATATATATCTGTACGCACTTATACTGCTATAATACAAATTATGATTGTACTTCAAAAAAGAAAAAAAAAAGATTTTCATCCTACTATATCGTTCCTGACTTTATAGAAAGTCTTTACCCTTCCAAAGCAAGCTAAGTTTTACATAACATTTTGATGACATTCATACTCGACAATATAGTGAGAAAAATAAAATATCTCAACTTAATATTACTACAATTTAGATTATCCTACACCATTGAATATTACCAATAATTTTATGTCCAACGGTAACTTACATTATCAAAACTTATCAACTGAGACAAAAAAGAATGACATTCTAGTAAATTTTCAGTGAATAACTTATCCACAACAAGTTAAATTAAATTATTCACTCCCCTTTTCATTATCCTTTCCTTTACTTGAGATGATCAGAATTAATTAAGGCCGAAAATTATGGAACGGAGAAAAAGGAAATTAGGATTTCTTGAGAAAGAGAACTCTATTTCAATATAATATCAAAAAGAATTTCTTTGGGTAGGCGCGTGTTGTAGCCGTTTGATTTATTATTCTCGCCGCTGGTACTCAATTTGTTTGCACCCATAGTTCAAGCTACCTCGTGTGCTCTTCCGATCTAGTTTTTAAGTGAGTTAAACATATATTAATAATAATTATTATTATTTGTCTCAAATAGATTATGCGAAAATTATGGAACAAAATTCAACCCTTTTTTGCCCTATTTTTGTATTAAATTTTAGTAAAGCATTAAAAAATGACAAAATAAAATATAGATAATATTGACAACATTTACAATAATTTATTACATTACATAATAAATGCACTTCGACAAGAATAGTATTTGTGAAAAGAATAAAAAACCTAAACGAGAGAGAGGATGAGTCTGAATGTATAAACAAATTTCTATGCAACTATTAATTAAAGCCAAGAAATAGCCAAAAACATTATTAAGAAAAAGAAAAAGACCAAAATAGGCACTTATTTAGGCGGGAAAATACAAAACTTCTCGTAGAAGGCTCAACATTTTCAAGAGTGTAATATAGATGGTGATAGATAAGTGCCATACGCTGGGAAAATATATAAATATATATTGGCCGAAATTAATTAATGAAAATCCTTTTGTTGAGATGATAAAATATTTTTTCTTCTCTCTTGAGTAGCTTGCCATCCAGTCCTCTCCCTGGGGGAACTGGCCTCCCTTGAATATCTACAATGCATATTTTGTGTGTATATGTTTATGGGGAATTAGAGTAAAACCTTTATTATAAATTAATAACGGGAAATTATGACGTTTACTTGCAAACTTTAATTTTCCAAAAGTACTTGGTAACTAGTATGTAAAATTCTAAAAATACTTGGTTGTTTTTATTTATTTTTTATTGAGAAAATATAATCACACCATATTTTTTACTAAATGCACCACATTTTGTTTGGGTTGAAGATCTTTAACTTTATTCTTCATGAAATTATGCCTCTTAATATCTTTTGTTTTATTATTTTGCGATATAGCTCATTAATTAAATCTTTTTATTTTTAATGATAACTTTCATTCAAAAAATTTTGATAATATATACTTTAAAATTGTGAGAAAACATATTATTTTACTTTTATATTTTCGCTATTTTACTTATATAAAATATTTGATATTTCTTTTCATGGAATTTTTAGAAGATAAAGATTATTTTATACAAGATGCAGTAAATATTAAAGAATTGCATATAAAACTATGACATAAAAAAGTTAAGGACCTAAATACGAACATTAAATGTAATTGATGTGTAGTGTAGTTAGTAAAATTTGTAGTGCGAATATAAGCACCATTTTTTATTTGTCTTATTTATTATTACTAGATTCTCACCCGTGCGTTGCACGGGAAGATACTAAATCAAATTATATCTAACATTAGTACGAAATGTTAAATAATGAGTGATTAGCCACATTGAACTGTAATATTTTGATTATCTTGTTGTTAATTTTGATTATCTTGTTGTTAACTAATAGCTATTATTAAGTGATCTTAGTATAAGTTAAAAAACCCACCAAACTCGATACTTATAGATACCCGATCATGAGAAATACCAGACTAACGGGTAATTAAGTCGGGGGATGAGATAAAGAAAATCGACACAACTTAACAATATGCCAAGAAATTATGGTTATGATAATTTTTACTCATATCTGGCTTGTTTAACTTTTTTTGATAAAAATAAAAATATTTTCTAAAAATTCTAATTGTTTGAAAAGTAAAAAAATGATAAACTTATAAAAAAGGTTTAGTAATTTCAATTACAATTTTAGTATTTATAATTCTATTCATTAAACAAAAACTGAAAATAAAAATATATAAACATATTTAAATTGGCCAATATATATTTATAATACTAAGTGGTGTGTTAATTTTTCCCACCTAAAATTGGTAACCTAAGGGAATTAAGAATCTGATCGTCGTGATGATGTCAAGCTGATGTCTCATTTATTTTTCTATTTTTATTTTCGTTCACCATAATAATAATCTATATATCTATATATTTATGATATTAACTAAGTGGTTGGTTAGTTTTTACGGCCTAAAATTGGCATCCTAAGGGAAATAGGAATCTGACGTCATGACGATGTCAAGCTAATATCTCATTTATTTTTCTTTTTTTATTTTCGTTCACCATAATAATAATCTATATATTTATAATCATAACTAAGTGGTGGGTTAATTTTTCCCGCATAAAACTGACATATTAAGGAACTTAGGAATCTGATGTCACGATGATGTCAAACTGATGTCTCATTTTTTCTATTTTTATTTTCGTTCACTCTAGTAATAATCTATATATTTATAATACTAATTAAGTGGTAAGTTAATTTTTCCCGCATAAAACTGGTATCCTAAGGGAATTAGAAATCCGATTTCATGATATGTCAAGCGGATGTCTCATTTATTTTTCTATTTTTATTTTCATTCACCCTAATAATAATCTATATATTTATAATACTAATTAAGTGTTGGGTTAATTTTTCCCACCTAAAACTGGCGTTTTAAGAGAATTAAGAATCTGATGTCATGATGATGTCAAGCTGATGTCTCATTTTATTTTCTATTTTTATTTTCATCACCCTAATAATAATTTGTATATTTATAATACTAATTAAGTGGTGGGTTAATTTTTCCCGCCTAAAACTGACATCGTAGGGGAATTAGAAATCTTATGTCATGATGATGTCAAATTGATATCTAATTTATTTTTCTGTTTTTATTTTTGTTCACCTAATAATAATCTTTATATATATTTATAATATTAACTAAGTGATATGTTAATTTTTCCCGCCTAAAACTAGCATCCTAAGGGAATTAGGAATTTGATATTATGATGATGCCAAGCTGATGTCTCATTTATTTTTCTTTATTTATTTTAGTTTACCCTAATAATAATTTATATATTTATAATACTAACTAAATTGTAGATTAATTTTTCTCGGCTAAAACTGGTGTCTTAAGGGAATTGGGAATCTGATGTTAAGCTGATGTCTCATTTATTTTTCTATTTTTTTCGCTCACCTTGATAATAATTTATATATTTATAATACTAACTAGGTTGTAGATTAATTTTTTCCACCTAAAACTAGCATTTTAAAGGAATTGAGAATCTGATATCATGAGGATGACAAGTTGATATCTCATTTATTTTTCTGTTGTTATTTTCGTTCAACCTAATAATAAATTATATATTTATAATATTAACTAAGTAGTGAGTTAATTTTTCCAGTTTAAAATTGACATCCTACGAGAATTAGAAATCTGATGTCATGACGATGTCAAGCTGATGTCTCATTTATTCTTTTATTTTTATTTTGTTCGCACTAATAATAATCTATATATTTATAATAATAACTAAGTGGTGGGTTACTTTTTCCCGTCTAAAACTGGCATCTTAAAGGACTTAGGAATCTGATGTATGATGTCAAGCTGACGTCTCATTTATTTTTCTGTTTTTATTTTAGTTCACTCTAATAATAATCTATATATTTATAATACTAACTAAGTTGTAGATTAATTTTTCCCACCTAAAACTGGTATCTTAAGGGAATTGAGAATCTGATGTCATGATAATATCAAGTTGATGTCTCATTTATTTTTCTGTTTTTATTTTCATTCAACCTAATAATAATCGAGATATTTATAATACTAACTAAGTGGTGGGTTAATTTTTCGAGCCTAAAACTGACATCCTAAGGAAATTAAAAATCTGATGTCACGATGATGTTAAACTGATGTCTCATTTATTTTTTTATTTTTATTGAGAAATTCTAAGGGGACATGAAAATGGGACATTCTTAAGTGACATTCTTATGTGACACACTTGTATTTGATGATGAAAAAGTAGCCATGTAATCATCACCCAATGAATATGTGCTACATGAGAATGTCACATAATAATGTCTCCTTTTCATGTCCCCCTAGAATTGCTCATTTTTATTTTCGTTCACCCGAATAATAATCTATATATTTATAATAATAACAAAGTGGTGTGTTAATTTTTCTCGCCTAAAACTGGTATCCTAAAGGACTTAAGAATCTGATGTCATGATAATATCAAGCTGATGTCTCATTTATTTTTCTTTTTTATTTTCATTCACCCTAATTTTTTTAAGGAAATATCTCGACTCGAAAATCCAAACTCGAGATATGAATTTTATTAATATATAAAAACGGTACATAGAATGGGATATATGAGCCTTACCTCCAATAAACAGTGTCAAGCATCTAATCACTAAAAATGCATGCAAATAAAGGTACAACCTCTTATTACAATTCTCTTAATCAAGAAAAATGAAAAAAATATGAACCAATTAAGCATTTTTGTTAGTCATTCTAATATGAGGTATATGCAATCGATTAGTCAGCATGATCCCTCTCAGTTGTCCATGTAGTTCTTTCGCGGTATAGCACTTTAATCCTATCTTTTCGTGTCCTTTATTAGCCATGAAATCAGCTGCATGGTTGCCCTCTCTCCATATGTGATGAATCTGAATATTATGATGTTTGATCATATCCCTAATCTCCATAATAGCATGTTGAATCTTCCCAGGGCCTTTATTGCTGTCCATAATTAGATGATAAGCTGCTTTGGAATCAGTCTCCACAATGACATGTGTTATCTTTCTGCCTAACAAAGTTTGAGGCAAATCAGAAAGGAATATACTTCTGCTTCAGTAATTGTTGCATCCTCTAGTTTCTAGCAATAGGCCAAGATGACCAAGCCTTCATGATCCCTAATGATGTCGCCAATAGCTGCCTCTCCTCCATTCTTAACACTTCCATCAGTGTTTAACTTAACAAACTCCGTCTGAGGTTTATGCCAAAAAACTAAAACAGCTTTGCCTTCCTTCTTCTGTTTCTCGGCGTCAGATAAAGCCAAAGTATTGAAATAACCCTCCATAGCTCTAATGGCACTTGCTGAGCTCATATTCTTATTGTTATGTTTACATGCATGCCTCTTCAACCATAAAAACCAAAAAATCACCATAGGAAGATATCTAAAAGTTTTAGTGGGACAATGTAGATACCAATTATACAGAACCAACCTAGGATGCTTCAATTTTCTGCACTTAACACCAAATTTATTATGAAAATGTAGCCAAACGTCTTTGGCCACCTTCCTAGTAACAAAGACATGAGAGATATCTATATATTTATAATAATAACTAAGTGGTGGGTTAATTTTTCCCTCTTAAAACTGGCATCCTAATGGACTTAGGAATCTGATATCATGTTGATATCAAGCTGATGTCTCATTTATTTTTCTTTTTTTTTTATTTTCATTTACCCTAATAATAATCGGATAATATTAACTAAGTGTTTTTTCAAAATTTCAGAATTTTATTTATTACATCTTTTAATTTTGCGCAGTAATTTTAATCATCTTCCAGTTATTGAGCCGGAATTTTTGACCTTTATAGATGTTTTAGATTTCGATTAACTAAGTTATTGTATCAATCAAATTCTTAATTATCTCTTTCCTTGCGTTTAACTGAGTAAATACAACAATCAAATTCTTAATTATCTCTTTCATTTTATATTTGAATAATAATCAAAGCAACTTTCAGGCTGCAGCTATATATATATATCACACATATATTTGTCAGCAATCAGTCAATTAACATAGAATATCAATTTTGGAAGCAATTGTATATATTTTTCTTTGAGTTAATTTTTAGTTCAAGTAATCTAGTTGATGAATGTATATAACTTTTATTTCTTATTGTTTAATTAATTGTTTATTTTAGTTTGTTCTAGGGATGTATGTGTGTTTCTCGTGCAACGCACGAGTAAATTAGCTAGTAAATAATAATATGAATTAACCGTACTAATCCATTCTCGACCCGTCCCCGATTTAAACCATATTTATTATATATAAAAGAGGTAACGTAATAATAACTCGATAAAAAGCATATAAAAAATAATTAAATTAATGCATTAGCTAAAAAGGAATATTCTAATATAAATTACGAAATACTTCATAGATAAGATATATATATATATATATTAAAATATTTTGTCCTTCAAAATTTTTTTTTTTGAATTAAAAAATTAAAAAACTTTGAATATAGATTAATTCAGTAAAATATTTAAGAATATAAGATACATCAGTATAGAAATATCAACTTTGTGAGATCCTAGCCATCGATTAGCAAAGACAGTAAATCAGGAAGGATTTGCAATTAATTGGAAAAAAAAAATATTAATCTACAATTTACCGCATAATTTACTTAACATATAAGAAAAAGTCTAAAATGACATCACTTAAGACAGTTATGACAGGAAAATACAGTAAAAGGTACCACAAATTTCATTCTTTATATATATATATATATATAACTAAATGTTACCTCAAAAACCATCATGCGGCTGACCGAATGCGACCGGATTTCGGCTGCCGGATTCAGGCGAAATTTTTTTCTTTTTTTTCCCTCTTTTTCTTTTCTCCCTCTTTTTTTTTTTAATTTTTCTTTTTCCTTTTCTTTTTTCCGGCAATATTGTCTGAATCTTCTTTTTTCTTTTTCATTTTTTTGCTTTTTTCCTTTATTTTTTTATTTTTATATTTTCCTACATTATGTGTGGAATAATCTATATTATGCGCATTGCAAAGTTTTGATATATGTGTAGTAAGTTATGCTATGTAGATAACGAGCTATGTTATTTTTGTAGCAAGTTATATTATTAAACAATTTATATTATTTGTGTAACAGGTTAATGTAAAACAGATGGTAGAATGGATTGAGGGAGAATTGGATCAAAGATGGGGTTGAAATTTGGGTGTTTGGCATTTGGTGTCTGAAGTAGGCATATAATACCTTTCCGAAAGGGAAACGATGAGATGATCAAAGCTCATCAACTTTGAGCACCATCACTTTTCCACCATCTCGGGTCACGTAGGCCCTCAAATTTACAATTTTCTGTTTTTTGATTTTTTTATGATTTATTATTTTACGGTTTTGACACTAGGGCTATTTAAATACCGTAGAGACTTTTTTTTCATCATTCATTGTTTAATAACAACATGCTATCTCTGTACCAATTATATAGTCCTCTTTCTTTATTAAAAAGTCTAAAATTGTATTATTTTACTAATTTACCCTCATTTAAGACTTAGTTAAAACTATTAATTTTAAGTTTCACTCATTAAATAAGGTAGATTAGGAACATTGATTGCAAAATATATATTTTCAATACAATTCTTAATCGACATGAATTAACAAAGTAGACTATATAATTGGGACAAAGGGAGTATTTTATTTGTTTAACAAGTTATGTTATTCGTGTAACAAGCTATGTTATGTACGTAACAAACTCTATTATTTGTGTAACAAGCCATGTTATGCATGTAATTATCTATGTTATTTGTGTAACAATCCATTCTTTTTTTTGTGTAAAAACCTATATTATTTGTTTAACAAGTTATGTTATTTGTGTAACATACCATGTTATGTGAATTCAAATAGTATAACATCATTTATTATATGAATTGAAACATAAAACAATTTAGACTATATGAATTTAAAAAGAAAAGAGAGAAAACAAAGAAAAAAAGAGAAACACTAAAAGAAAAAATATATAAAAAAGTGTAAAAAGAAGAAGAAAGGTAAAAGAAAAATAAAGAAAACAATAAAAAATTCCAGTCATTGGATTCTGATCAGCTGGTTCCCGGATGTGGCCGGCCAAAATCCAACTAGTGACCGGCGGCCAAGGGTAAGGGTGGGGGTGGGGGTTTAAAAAAATATTATTATAAAAAATAAATATGGAAAAAAAAGAATAACACACGCTGTTATTCATGTACATAAATGCTAGATAACATATGTTAAATCCAATATTTTTGAAATAAGTAAATATTAGGAAATATTTATTGAAATAGTTTAAACAATCAAGGTAAACCCCAATAATGTTGGAATCATGAAATCTATATATTAATTAATTCACATAAGTCTCAATACCTTTTGTACCGTGATTTTGCCGCCTTTTTATTTGGTAAATTTTACGGTTACCATTCCCTTTCTTTTTAACAAAAACTAGTGGAGGATCGTGCGTTGCCCGATCATCGTGATAAGTGTGAAAGAGGTTAAGGCAATGAACCATGCTTTTTGTTTAGATTCGAGATTAGGTTCCAATTTATTTTCTTATTGGATATTGAATAAAAAATGTTTTCATGTGTTTATGCATATTTATCCATCGATCCGGCTATTGAAACATATCGGGATCTAAATTTGAAACCCGACCTCCAATCAAATGCCGCCAACTCACCTGTTGATTAGAGGTCGAGTTTCAAAGTCAGGGTTCGATATGTTTCTTTAGAAAACATCATCTATCCATCCCCATCAGAGGCTATCTAGCCAAAGCCCGTGCCGGGCTGAAATTTTTTAAAAAATTTATATCTATTTATTAATTAATCCATTTAAGTCTCAGTGCCTTTTGTACCGTGATTTTGCCGCCTTTTTATTTGGTAAATTTTACAGTAACCATTACGATCATCGTTATAAGTGTGAAAGAGGTTCATTGCTTTTTATTTAGACTCGAGATTAGTTTCCAATTTATTTTCTTATTGGATATTGAATAAAATTTGTTTTCATGTGTTTATACATATTTATCCATCGATCTGGCCATTGAAACAGATTGGGATCCGAATTCGAAGCCCGACCTCCAATCAAATACCCTCAACTCACTTGTTGATTGGAGGATAAGTTTCAAACTCAGAGTTCCATCTATTTTTTTAGAAAACATCATCTATCCATCCCCATCAGAGGAGACCTAGCCAAAGCCCGTGCCGGGCCGAAATTTTTTTAAAAATTTATATAGAAAAAATTAAAAAAATTTATATTAACCCTATTAAATTTGTAATTTTTTGTGTTATAGCCTGTGTAAATTAAATCACTAGATCTGCTACTGATCCCCATGTTATGATGGAGACAATTAGTCATTTTGACAATTAAATAGTAATAATAATAAATATAATATATCATACTTTTTTTTTCTATATTTAAGAGTAGAATATCTAATGAAAGAAATCAAATAGAATTCTTCATGCAAATAGTGTACTGGGATAACATTGTTTATATTCAAATAGGTAAAAACACGAGCAACTAAATAACAAATTTTCATACATAACTCCGTATTTACATATTCATATGAATAAAGTTTCAAAGGCTTTGTCTTGTTTGGATAAATCCCTTTGTTCATGATTGCAAGTTGTTTCTTTTGTTATTAATTTTCACCCGCTACAAGATCAGAGGAACATATTAAATTTGGGCACTAATAACTGAAACTTAATCTTATGAATCGCACAGTGTAATAATGTTATATAAGAGAGATCACTTATTCACTTTATTACTAAATAATTCGATGTACCCATCCATACGCACCTAAGTCAACGCTATTTCCCGTCATCCAATGATTTTTTGGAATAATCCTTGTCAAAAGTACTTGTTCAAAAATCGGTTAAATCAGCAATTAGTATGCATTAAGAATCAAACAAAAGAAAAAAATGAAAGAAAAAATAAAAAAGGGAAACAAATATATTAAAAAATCGACAGAAAAAACAAAATTCAGCCCCCAAAAAAAAAAAAAGAAAAGAAAAAATCCAAAGGCACCCCTTCTTTGGTGCGATGACTCAAATCTCATTGAAAATGTGTGGGAAAAAAAAGGATAAACTTGGGTGAATCATAATTCCCAAATCATCTGCAAATGTTAAAACAATCCATGTTTGATTTTTGAATAAGTTTCTTTCTTAATCAATTTCTCATTCACGCAGCAAGTTCTATTGATTCTTCCGTCACTCCCCTGCCTTTGTATTGTGTACATAAAACACTGGTCATAAAATGACGGGAAGAAGAAGAATCGGCAGCGGAAGATCACGATGCCGGACGCGTGCCGGTAGAGTAGGCAGTGGAGGGAGATTGGAACATGAATGAACCTAATTGCCTAGGGGCCTCATTATTGCAACAGAAAAAAAAAAGGAAAGATGATGTCATCATGAATGGTGAGTGATGCCTTATGAGCAAGAGAAAGGAAACGTCTCAAAAGTGCAAATCAAACTCCTTCTTTTTATATTTTTTTTATTTATATTTATATTATAATAATATTATATATTTTATTTATTATATATATTATATATATAATAATATTATATTTATTTTATTTTAGGGATTTTTGTGAAAGAACTCAAAGAATACTTGAACTTGTGACAATTAGATTTAACAACTAAACCTTAACCGTTTTACCCATTTGTTTTGTTTGTTAATCTTTTTCACTAAGAATGTATGTTGTCTTTTAAACGATCATGAACTTTACGATTACTAAGTCGATCGATCTTATTGATTCAATTAATGTATACTTGTATTTTTATATTTTCTACATAGTGTAAATATTACAGATTTATGTTTAAGTATCTAATAATATATTTTAGTAAGTTTTTCTATTGCATGGGTGGTTTAACTAGTTTTATTAATTTAAAGATTGCTTTTCCTATTTACATAAAAAAAATCATTGTGTTTCACTAATTAATGTATGTGTCATATTCCTTGAATTAATATAAAATTAAAATTCATTGTACATATATATTTATGAAAATAATTAAATGACATTTGCTTTTAATAATTAAATAATATTCATTATATTGACGAATCAAATGATGTTCATTATAAAATGTGAGTTCAAGCTAAGAATGATACTGTACCTCTAATAACTCTTCACAAGTTTTTGTTACATTTTGAGAATGCAGCACTGAGACTTTTGGATGCAGTGAGATAAGTTAGAAATAAAATTCTATTAGATTTAAATTTTAAGAAAAAATAAACAATAATAGAATCATATATTTTATTAATTTTTAATAATTTTAGAATTCTTTTTATTTTTATTTAAAAAGTAAGGATAATTAAAATGTTTAAAAGGATCTTATGAGTGAATTTGTGAAAGACTAGGGACTTATGACATTGAAAAAAGCTAGAGACTTAATTAATAAAAAGTACAAAGGTCGGGACCATTTGTAAAATTAACCTATTATTTATTTGAATAGTTGATTAGTGTCAAAATTTGCATCTTTGATATATCATTTTATAAGGCGCTATACGTTCATTTGATAGTAATCCAACCATTTTGTTGAGGCAAATCGATTTTCATACTACAAGTTTATTTTGTTTGAATACATGTCCTAAAAATGTAATTAATTAAAGTACGTATTCATATGCATATTGACAAGTATTGTACATGAAAATATTGTACTTATTGATTTATTTTTATGTTGTAAGTGTCGGAAGTTCATGGCGCAAGTTAATCAAGACAAGTCGGGATGTTCAACAATAATGTCGACTGTGAGCAAGTGTCAAAGAAATCGTGATAAATTGAGTTCTAGAGGTCCAATGAAGATGATTCAAGTGGGATTGGAAAGATAACTTAAATATACACAAGATCATTCCATATGACCAGATTTAAATTCAGTTCACAAAGTAGTCAAAAGTCATCATCAATTTCCTAGTTGTGTTTTTATCAAGCTAAGATGTTGACTAGTCTGCAGCCTTCACTATTTTAATCATATATGGAGTTATAGATATTGGATTAGTGTGATTCAAGTTGGAGAATGAAGCCAAGAATCTATCTGCAATCTTTATCTTTATCACTTTCCCAAATTCAGAACATAAATCGACCAAAAGACGGCCAAGAGGAGAGAACCAGAACAATTTGACAGTCAAATTTTCCGTTTGTACGGCTGTTGGTTTTTCATGGATATGTCGAGCTGTAGTTATCCAAATCCTGAGACTCTTGATCTATTAAAAATCTAAGTTGAAGAGCTAAATATCATATTTTATCATCCAATTCTGAAAGTTGACGCATTCACCTGACGGCTGCTGGACAAGTGGGTAGTGCTGACTATTTTGGACATATCTCGGCCTACAAAATTCCTATTGGCCTGAAAATTTTTCTAGAACATCGTCAACTCATCCATACAGAACTTTTATTTTGGTCACAAGTCCAAGTTCGATGAATATAATCAACAAAACACAGCTCCAACTTACATCAGATTTGCCGGAGCTAGTCTGGCATGAGGAAAGTTGCAAGAAGAAAGTTGTTCGATTTTCTCTATATAAAGAGCACTCTTGTGGTCATTCAAAAGGAAGTTTTTTTGGAGAGAAAAATACATAGGAGGAGGAGGAGCCCAAAAGGCCGACTTTGGGACGAACAAACGCTAGATGTGAAAGACAACTTCTCCTATTCAGTTCTTTGTTCTTATCTCATGTATCTTTAATTTTTATTGTTACCTAGGTGAATGATGAAACCATGTTAGTTATATAGCTCTCTATTTTGTTATTGATTCCAAATATTATGTACTCTAAACATCTATAATTCCGGTTTCATTAATGATAAATTATGCTTTCATCTCTAATATCAAGTATTATTGATTGTTAGAAAATTTATCCATACTTGGTTTTGAAAGTTAAACACGTAATTTTATTTGACTACTTGTGATTCATTAAGTTGTTTACATGTAATTCTTAGAGAATTATACACTTGAAGCGAAAGGGGATTTACGTTAGATTAGTTATATTTTGAGTTTAACGATAAATTACTTGCCGTAATAAGAGATTGATTTCTTATTATTACTCAAATATTTGAATCAATACAAGATATAAATTAATTACTATACATTGGTGAAACTTGCAACATTGGTAATTTTTATCCTTTGGATTGTTTCGTATACGTTCTTGTTTTTACTAGTTTATATTTTACTTATCAAATTTCGAAAATCATTTGCAGCTAAGTTAGAGTTTAATCTAATTCAAATTTATTGAGTTGTTCCATATTTATAGCAATCCTCATGGGATCGACCTTGATACTCACGTTTTTATATTTCAATCGATCCGTGCGCTTCCAAGTATTTAAAATTGACACAACAATAGTGTGTGTGTGTGTGTGTGTATTGTTGTAAATAATATTTTAGTATGAATGATTAACCCTGAAACCCTAGCCGTCGTATCTTGGTAACCACTCCAAGAATATTTTACTTTCACATCAAGATATCCTTGGGCACTGTAAAACTATAAATAGCCCCGTTGTATTGAGAATAATACACACATCTTTAGATATAATTATTCATCTGTTTTTTCTTTCTCTTCTTTCACAACACATTATCAGCACGATTTGTATCTTTTTCCTTATTACATCTAAGGTTTGATTTGTTTGAATATGCATGCCACACGTTTTTTTTTCTTATTATCAAATTTGTGTATACATGCATGAATTTGTGAGAAATTTAATGAACACGTTAAGAAATTCAATTATTTGAATTTCTTTAATATTCATGCACACGATTCATTAGCTTTCTCAGAAGCAATTTGAATCTGTTTATTTTTCCTTTAGTATGAGTTTTTGTTCATTGATCATTTATTATGAAAGTTAAATTATTTAAGCATGCAACCTTGCGATTATTTACGCACGCATATAATTTTTGTTTATCGGCATATGTATAATGATTAATATTATAATACTTGATTGATTAACTATTTAATCATATCTATTGTGTTTCCTGAAGAAATATGGGCCTTTAGTTCTTAATATTACTGAAGATTATTAAGATTAAATTGTTGTTGCTCATGAAGTAGCACAACTTATTACAATATTCCTGAAGAATATTGATATTTTGCTCCTGAAGAATATCGGAGACATGAATGTGTTCCTGAAGTGGCGCATGCTCTTCCGATCTATTGTATTAACCATATATATGGTGATATGTGTAATAATGCTCATCCCTGAAGGAGAGCACAATATTCATGTCTAATTGACATTGATTGTTTCGACTTTAAATAATTATTCGAAAATTAACTTGGTTAATTTTTTATTGTAGAGTCGCATAAATGGTAAATATCACCAAGGTTGAGTTCATTGCACTTGACATATCTGGTAAGAATTATTTGTCATGGGTCCTGGATGCCGATGTTCATCTATCTCAAAGGGTCTAGGAGAGACAATAAAAGAAGGAAACATGGAATCCCAGCAGGACCGTGCAAGAGCACTGATATTCCTTCGTCATCATCTTCAAGATGATTTAAAAGTTGAGTACCTCATTATCAAAGATTCAAAGGAATTATAAAAAGATTTAAAAGAGAGGTTTGACCATCAGAGGACTGTAGTCCTCCCTAGTGCCCACTATGAATGGGTGCATCTCCGGTTGCAGGATTTCAAAACCGTGAGTGAATACAATTCTGAATTGTTCAGAATTAGCTCTAAACTGAAACGTAATGGAGAAAAAATAACTAACGAAGATATATTAGAAAAAACATTCTCCATATTTCATGCTTCGAATGTGCTCATGCGGCAGCAATATCGAGTGCGTGGTTTCAAAAAATACTCAAAGCTCACATCCTGTTTGCTAGTAGATGAGCAAAACAATGAATTGCTCATGAAAAATCATGAATTATGCCCTAATGGTTCCACTGCATTGCTTAAAGCAAATGCAACATTTTATAATGGAAGTGGACGTGGTCGCGGACACAAACGTGAATGTGGGCGTGGAAAAGCTCATGGACAAAGCTCTAGCAATAAAAAACATAAAGCATCTAATGAAAATAGCTCATCCAAAAAAGAGCATGAAGAACTATGCCATAGATGTGGCATGAAAGGGCATTAGGCGCGTACTTGTCATACAGCAAAGCACCTCGTAGATCTTTACCAAAAGTCAATCAAGGGAAAAGAAAAAGTAGAGACCAATTTCCTTAACCATGATGGGATGTGACTCACTTAGATATCTCCGATTTCTTTGCCGACCCCAAAAGGGATATTGATCAACTAATTGGTGGTGGTGTGCTAGAAAAAATTTATTAGTTTATTAGAGAAATAAAATTATGTTTATCATTTATTTAAGTACCTTTGATTAGGAACTTATGTTTTTGAGATTTTAATTTTTCGTATCTACATCTATATATTTGATGGATTACTTTAGATTCAGTCTTTAAAATCTTTTTCAAATATTTTTGTAGATTTATAATGGATTATTGAGATATGTGTCTAGCAGATAGTATAACCACACATACTGTTCTTCAAGACAAAAAGTATTTTTTGGGATTAACATTAGCTAGGGATAATGTTAATACTATAACAGGTGCATCTAATATCATTGAAGGCTCCGGAAGAGCTTGTATTATTCTACCAAATAATACTAAATTAAATATTGATGATACACTTTACTCTAGCAAATCTAGGAGAAATTTGCTGAGTTTTAAAAATATCAGCTGCAACGGATACCACATTGAGATAGTACAAGAAGATAATAATGAGTATCTCTACATAAATTCCTGTGTATCTGGCATAAGCAGATAAAGGAAAAATTTTCAGCACTGCTATCAGGAATGTATTATACATTCATAAAAGCAATCGAGGCAAACCACATCACCAACCTGAAGTTCGTTGATCCAAAGAGTTTTATGCTCTGGCATGATAGATTTGGGCATCCAGAAGCGACTATGATGCGCCGGATAATTAATAACTCACATTGGCATAATCTAAAGAACCAGAAGATTCTTTTAGCAAATGATTTCCCATGTATTGCCTGTGCACAAAGTAAGTTAGTCATTAAGCCTTCTAGTACGAAGGTTAATATTGAATCTCTAACTTTCTTAGAAAGGATTCATGGAGATATATGTAGGTCAATACACCTACCATGTGGACCATTTCGTTATTTTATGGTATTGATTGATGCTTCCAGTAGATGGTCCCACGTGTGCTTGCTTTCTACTAGAAATGCAGCATTTGCTAGACTACTTGCTCAAATAATAAAATTAAGAGCTCAATTCCTTGATTATTCAATCAAAAAAATTCGTCTTGATAATGCTAGTGAGTTTAGATCTCAAGCATTTAACGATTATTGTATGGCAATCAGAATTGAAGTTGAACATTCAGTTGCTCATGTCTATACTCAAAATGGCTTAGCAGAGTCGTTTATTAAACGTCTCCAATTAATTCCTGAACCATTACTTATGAGATCAAAACTCCCAACTTCTGTTTGGGGTCATGCTATATTACATGCTGCAATGTTGGTCCGCATTAGGCCAACATCTTGTTTTTGGTCGAGAGCCTAACGTTTTTCACTTAAGAATTTTTGGTTGTGCTGTGCATATACGAATTTCATCTCCACAGCGTACCAAAATGGGTCCCCAACAAAGGCTTGGAATATATATATGTTGGATTTGATTCACCTTCAATTATAAGGTACTTAGAACCTTTAATAGGTGATCTATTTACTGCACGATTTGCAGATTGTCATTTTGATGAAATGACGTTCCCAACATTGGGAGAGATAAAACTATATCTACAAAAGCATCATGATCTTTCTTGTAAAGAAAAAACTTTGTCACATTTTGATCTCCGCACTAATCAATGTGAACAACAGGTTGAAAGTATTATTCATTTGCAAAAAGTTGCAAATCAACTGCCAAATGCTTTTGTTGATACAAGAAAAGTGACACAATCTCATATACCGGCAGTTAATGCTCCAGCCAAAATTGATGTCCCTAAAGGACAGGTTGTCATAGCAAATGAATCTATAGTACGCTAGAAGCGTGGTCGACCAATTGGTTCTGAAGATTTTATACCAAGAAAAGGAAAGGTACAAGATAAGAACCAAACACTGACAAAAATGATTGATCAGTCAAATGAAAGTAATGTAGTTCCTGAAGAACTACCTGTCCTAAAATAATGAGATTTCAATACATTATTTGTCATCTCATAAATTATGGGAAAGAGAAAATATTGTCGCGGACGATATATTCGCTTTTAGTGTGGCTTTTGAAATCATGACTGAGGATCTTGAACCACAGTCAGTTACAGACTGTCAAAATAGATATGATTGGCCAAAATGGAAAGAAGCCATATAGGTGGAATTAAAAAGTTTGAAATATGTGGTTGTAATTGAGTAGTTGTCAAATCAATTGTCAAATCAGTGGTAGGTAAAATTATAAATTGATAAAATAATATGTATCAAACAAGCACAAAGTTTTGTCATGGTTTGCATATTGAACATGTCCCTGAAAGACTATTTGTTCATCAATCTTCATATATAGAAAAAGTGTTAAAGCATTTTTATATGGATAAAGTATATCCATTGGCATCACATATGGTCATTAAAACACTTGAAGTGGATAAAGATCCATTTCGCCCACTTGAAGAAGGGAAAGGGATACTTGGTCCCGAAGTACCATATCTTAGTGCAATTGGTGCATTAACTCATCTTGCAAATTGCACCCGACCTGATATAACTTTTGCTGTAAATCTCCTTACAAGATATAACTCTGCACGTACTTTAAGACATTGGAATGGTGTAAAGCACATTCTACGTTACTTGAAAGGTTCCATTGATATGGGATTATATTATTCACAACAACAATTATATCAGGTGGATCATTGATCTAAGTAATGTATAACCCGGTTTTCCCACACGTATATTCTTTAGTGGGATATGCAGATGCAGGTTATCTTTTTTATCCACATAAAGCCAAATAACAAATAGGTTATGTATTTATATGTGGAGGAACCGCTATATCATGGAGATCTGTGAAGCAAACCTTGATAGCAACATCCTCAAATCATTCTGAAATAATTGCAATCAATGAAGTAAGTTGAAAATGTGTATGGTTGAGGAATATGACGCATCACATCCAAGAGTCCTACGGATTAGCTTCAACAAAAGAAAGTCCAACTGTATTATATGAAGACAATGCTACTTGTATTGTACAGTTCAAAGGAGGTTATGTCAAAGGTTACAGGACAAAGCATATTTCTCCCAAGTTTTTCCATACACATGAGCTTCAAAAGAGTGGTGACATCGATATCCAACAGATTCGCTCAAGTAATAATGTGGCTGACTTATTTACAAAGACATTACCAACATCTACATTTAGAAAATTGGTAGATCAAATTGGTATGCACCGACTTAAAGACTTGCAGTGATCAACACCATGGGGAATAGCTGTACTCTTTTTCCTTCGTTTAGGTTTTGTCCCATTGGGTTTTCCTGACAAGGTTTTAATGAAACAACACATTGATACTCTAAAATTAACTGTACTCTCTTTTCTTAGTTTGCCAGGTTTTTCTCCCATTGGGTTTTCCCCAAACGAGGTTTTTAACGAAGCAGTTAATGCATAGATAGTCATTCAAGGGAGAGTGTTGTGAATAATACTTTAGTATGAATGACTAACCCTGAAACCCTAACCGTCGTATTTGGTCACCACTCCAAGAATATTTTACTTGCCCACCAAAACATCCTTGGGTATTGTAAAACTATAAATATCCCCCTTTGTATTGAGAATAATACACACATCTTTACAAATAATTATTCATCTGTTCTTTATGTCTCTTCTTTCACAACATATATATAAGTAAATAAACAAAATTATCTCAATTTGGGGTATAGCAAATAATAGTATTTGTAGTGCTAATACATTTATATATATATATATATATATAGAGCTATGTAGGTCCCAGGTTCAAACTACATATACCCCTCTCCTATCTCTCTCTTATTTAAAAAAAATGCAGAGAATATATTCACACCACATTTTTACTAAATGCGTCATATTTTTATTCTGCTATGATTTTACAACTTTGATTCTTTTTATATTTATATCCTCACTATTCTTCTTTACTTTTCTTTCATCGACCTTCCATTACTTATGCAATGTTTCTTGTTTGTAGAATTTTTTTTTTGGGGCAAGAATTTCATTAACTTACATGAAGACTGTGAAAAAATGTGCGATCGTACTTTTGATTCGTTATTTCTTACGTATTTATAATATTTAGTGCTTATTTTAATGAAATTTTAAGAGACAACCATGATTAGATACAATATATATATATATATATATGTATACAAGGGGGCGGAGGGGAGGGGGTAGGTGTGATTCGAACGCGAGACCTCCGCCTAGAATGTGAATAACCATTGCACCACTTGTACGAATCACAGGTACAATATATGTTAATGGATGGAATGTTGAGAATAAAGAAATTTTAATGAAAAAGAAAACTTGGGATCAAAATGTTAAATGAAGTGAAGATGAAACAGAGTTGACAGAATTAAAAGGTGGTGTAATTATCAAAAATTGTAATATAAATATAACCACTTGGAGGAAAACGAGGGAAAAGAAATTGGACCTTTGGTCCCTCATTAACGTATTATATTTCTAAATTCACCCTTCGGTCGAAGCGTTACAATTAATAGTTTCAGTTTATTATTATTATCCTCAATCGATCAGCCGGTTTGATATTATCATATCATTTCAAGGCATCGAATGTAATAAATAATAATTAATTGAAGAAAATAATAACGGTAGAGACGTGCATGAATTAATATGGTGACTTCTAAGCTCTAATCACTGCATTTTGCACATGATGATTCTGGAAATTAATTTTCTGCCTATACCTGTCTCGTTGCACGACGTATTAATTATTTATTGGACCTATTAGTTACTTTGTATGGATAAACTTATTTGTTTCATATCAAACTATATCTTGGTATAATAATTCGTTATTTTTCTTTAGCCATGGCTTTGTCTTCTTCACAAGTTATTTTTGGAAAATTAAAATAAACTTTGTACGTCTAGAATGGTAAGGTCTCTTAATGAGAAGAAAAACACGATCAATTAGTTAAGTAGAATGTCCTAATGAGAATATATATATATATATATATATAAAGAAAAGAATCTAAGCATAAATATCACTAATACGTGAGACTAGAGATGACAATTTGGCACGCAAGCGGCCAATGGTTTGGTGAGCTTAGCTCGTGCTTAGCTTGCCTTTGAGGCGAGCCGCCTGCGGATATATAGCTCGTTTTAGTGGACAATTTTGCTACCAAAACCAAAGAAAATAAAAAAAAAGGAGGGAAAGTACATGAGTCAGTGATGAGCTGCTTGTGTTTGGCACTTGCCGAGCTCAGCTCGCTGAGCCAAATTGCCACCTTGATCTGAGAGACCGAAACATACAATCTATGGACGAGAGATGCATGTATATATGCTGTGGCGTTCGTTATTTCTCTATTAAATACAAGATTAATTGCTTGGGGTGAAGGTTTAGGTTTTGGTATTATATATGGTATATTTCGATTGTTGTATTCACCCTCAGGTAAGTTCTATATATATGCCGATACCAAGTAAAACAATTGTTATAATTATTAAATACAAATCTCTTCACTCAATATATTCATCATAATAATAATAAATCTAAATCATTCATATTTCCCAGAACACAATCCAAAGTTAAAAATAAAATACCCTAATCCATGAATTCAAGTAAATAAAATAATCAATTAACTATAACAAATTCCTATCTCCCATTTTTCCCAACCAGCTGCTACAAACAAAAATGGATTTACACTTAATAATAGTAATAATTTGTTTATGTATTAATTATGTTTGTCCAGATTTAATCAAGGGTGAGATGGCTCGTGCTAAGGGACGAGATTTGTTCCTGAATCTTCATCCTTGTGATCTTCGGCAGCTTTGGTCAGTTCCTCAGCAAGCTTAGCCTGGTGTTTCCAATCAGTTTGAGCCACAGTAAATAACATCATGATTAAGCATGAAAACTGAGCAGCTACCAGGCCCAACCAGAGTCCCTGAAATCCAATTTTTAGTTTGAATGCAAATACGGTTGCAGATGGCAATCCAACTCAGGTAAAATGCTGCCAGGTTTATTCGTACCCCAACTTTAGGCCGCGCTGAACCTGTTGTGGAGATTAATTATAATGAGTAGTTCGATCTTGGACGTACGAATTTATTGAAAATAAAACAATAACTTGATTTTTAGATATAATATGGGATGGTTTGAGTACCTGTAAGCGCGCCACAGGAAGCCGTCTGGGGAGCATTTCCGATTTCAGCCAGTCCCAGAATCGGAAGGGCCGCCGAGAGTAGGCCAAGAACTTGTGGGTCAGTTGTGTATAATTTTCCCCACCTATTCTTGAGGGCTACGCTCAACCCAAAGGTTGAAATCCCATAACAAATTCCTAGAATGATTCCAATTATGGTAGCTATTTGTGCAAGATGAGGCTCTCCAGCACCCAATGCATGGCCTACGCGTTGGGATATGCTCAAACTGAGTGAAAATGGAACCACATAAATTATACCAGTTATTTGAATCAAGATTCCCATTGCTGCAACAGAGGATTCTGGATTTTTTAGCAACCCACCAAGGAACAGAATAATCTCGTACCACCACCATTCCAGGCATACTTGAACTACACTAGGCAGTGCTAAGCCCAACAACGGCTTCCATCCGTTGAAAATGGAAGCCATTGTAGCACCCGCCCAAGGTTTTATCGCGACTTTGGAGAAAAACAGGTACAGAAATAATCCCAAGATCATGTTAACGGAATATATAACAGAAGCCATGGCAATACCCTTTACCCTTAAATCCATATACGTTACAAGAAAATAAGTAATTGGGAGATGCAGAATTGAAACACAAGTAGCCACCATAGTATTTGGCGAGTTTAAACCCTGAGTCCTTAAGAATGTCCTGAGAGGAAACAGAACAGAATGTGCTAATAGTTCTGGGACGTTGAAAATGAGGTAATTTTTGGCAATTTTGCTTATGACTCGATCCTGACCAAGGCACTGGAAGACGGGTTCAGCGTTTAACCATAAGAGCACCACTGGGACAGAGGAGAGGAGGAGGAGGATGACGGTTTTGATATAAGTTTGGCTAAGAACAGACCATCTTCTGGCACCAAATGCTTGGCAACAAATGGGATCCATCCCTGTGCAAAGGCCTTTCATTACTGAAAACCCTGAGATATTTGCAAACCCTACTGCTAAAGAGCCACCGGCCAATTCAGGTTTGTCCATGTGGCCCAAGAAAAGCATTGAAATTATAGTTTTTGAGTAATAAAGCATTGTCGTTAACGCCACTGGACATGCAATTTTCCCCATTGTCACTAGCTCTTCAATCACCTGCAGTGTAGATCAATATTATTCTTTGAGCCACCAAATCAGAGTTTGATTGATCAATCCATCTCCACAAACGTTGGAAAAATTTGGAAAAAAATTAAAAATCTTTAATTTGCATGCACCTAAAATAAATTGCCTATAATGGATGCACGCACGTGTGCATGTGCGCGCTTATACAACCAGGGGATTGATGGTAGAAGGTAGATCGGATCGTGGAGTCTGTACATCAGATAACATTTCTTGGTTGACCTTCCAGATTTTTGCAAAAATTAAATGCTAAAACAATTCACGAGCAAGAAAAAAGGGGTCGACCTAGTCTTTCTTCACTCATACCAAGTAAAATTGATCAAATATGGTGGAAATGATTAATGTCAAGATAGAGTAGAGATTAATATCCCTCCAATTGATATCTGGCTACCATGTGTAGACCAAGCCATCAGAGATTTCACGTGAAAAAATGAATCAAAGATATTTTAAACCATTGTTAATGATCATGCGTGACATCCCCTTAACTTTTTGGAAAGGCCATTAATATAATGTATTTTAGGGTTCACAAAACTGTACGGACTTCTCAGTTGTATGTTTTATGAGAGGTCATTGGCTGGAGTAAACCCCAAAAATCCAAGGGTTTTTATATATTAAAGATAGGTTTCAAGTGGGTTTTAATTTTATTCAGTGGACTGTCAAATCATAAGGGAAATAATTAATTTCCTCCAAAAGGGTATACACAGAAAAGAAACTGGAATCTCGTTCCTCTTGGTAGTGTTAAAACATTCTGAAAGAATATTGTTTTGTTGAGGACGTGTAGGTGACTAAGCGGTCATGAACCTTGGAAACCAAATATGCAATATAAAAAAAAAAAATACTTTACATTTATGTTTCGACGACTGAGAAAGAGAGGAGGAGATGGTGGCCGGATTACCTGTTTGGCCGGCAGGGGTGGGAAGAAATGCCAAAAGGCTGGTTTGTCTTGTGCTGAATTATTTCGAGATTCAATAACATTGTTGCTTCCTCCATTATCAAGCACGGTCTCCTCGATATCATCCCCTGCACCATCAATTGTATGGAGTTCAAGTTCTCGAGATTCACTCATTTTTCATAGCTGTCGTTGCACAGAGAAAAGGAAGAGGGCTAAGAACAAATCAAAACAGGTGACGGACAGACAACAAACATATATATGTATACTATTACCAATAAAAATTACTATAATTTTTACACTGTCTTTATGTGTGTATTTATTGTCATAAACTACACACAGATTCATAACAGATAGAATAAACCAATCAAACAAATAAAAATAAACTTTGGAACCTCAATATGATCTGTATATATATATATATATATATTTTTTTTTTTAAATCAGTGTAATACTACAGTAGTGATGCTGATAGAGTGGGAGAAGGGCAGCGAATTTCAAAGAATTGATAGGAACAAGGAAGACCACTAAACCCAGTGCATTGGGACGTGGGAATCTTTTGCACTATATATATACATGCATCATCCCTGCAGCAACTTCAATTATATATGTTACTATTATTTATTAAACTTCTGGTTTAATGTACACTTATTTGCTTATATACTTTTCAATGTCAAATAGCTTTTTATGCATCAAAAGAAAAGGAAGTAGAAAAACTAGAAGTTTCAATTGTCCCGTATTTGCTGAAAAATGAATTTGGTCTACAAGCGAAAATATGGAGAAGATATGAATCTATTCATGAAGCTCATTCTTTTAGATGAGGTGACGAAAGTGTTGCTAACCAAATGAAAGGGTAATTAAATGCAAAATTTGAGAAAATACCATCATGCAGAAAAAGGATTTCAAAAATAATAATAAAGGGTAGACAAATATGTATATGCTAAATACTTGTCTTGAGCACATACTCGTGGAGTAATAATAGCTAGCATACTTTGTAAACTCGAATTGTGTTGAGCATACAGCTTGTAATACTAACTTTTGTACGCTACATAGTTATGTTGAACATATACTTGTAATTATAGATTTATGGACAATTGTTTCTTCGATTTATAGAGTACTATTTATATGTTCTCTTATATATGTTTTAAATCAGTGCATAAAAGTTTAAGGATTCTTGAATTATGAGACTACAATGCTACTCATGTCATAACTAGTTTTTGAAGCCTTTAGATAAACTATTATAAGCGCTGCTTATAAGTTGTTCGAAACTTTTATTACGATTATTGATTTTCGGGAAGATGCTGGGGGCCATGGTGGGCTGCCCCCCCCCCCCCCCAAAAAAAAAAAAAAAAAAAACAAACAAAATGGAAATTTTTCCCTTGTAAAGAAATATATATATATATATATGACTCACCCTTCCAACCTACCCTTCTACTGACGCCTGACTCTGCCACTGGATGCTGGT
>CAVNYN010223252.1:0-22366 GCA_963692815.1 Nyctanthes arbor-tristis | reverse complement strand
CTTTTGGTTTTGCACAAATTAGGTGAACCCTCCACCCCACCCTCATGCATCACATTGCACTCTCTCTATTTCTTTTTTCCTGCTCCCTCTCTCTCTTCGTACTCTACCTCTCGCTTCGTGCAACTACCATACGCCTTCTATTGATACGTCCCACTCCTAGTACCTCTAATTTACTTGAAGTGTAACGTGCGCCGACGATAAACTTCAACTGAAAACTATAATTTACCTTCAATGCTCGTAAACATGCTAATTATTCAAAAAAAATTGACAGCATCTCTCCTAATTTGATAACAAGCCCAACCTGTATAAACACGCCCAATACAACACACTAACATCTCAAAATATGACAAATGACATATCATACGTCCCACATAAATAAATATCTAACTCAATGATCATTCACATATATTCCCAATGTATATTAATAATCTTAACCATGTCAACCTTATAAATCAAAGTATTAACAAATCCTATAATAATTCATTTCGTTAGGTGGTGGCTCAATTCTCAAATAGTAGGCTCGACTACAGTGTTATCCAAATTCGAATTGCTTCATGAAAAGAAAATCATTTAAGAAAACATATGAGTTTATTAGCCCAGTGAGTGGAGTTTTATGATCAAACATGCTTTGAAAAGACAAAAATACATCTTTTGTAAAAATCTCATAAAATGTACAAATCACTTATCGGTTTTCATAATCTGAAACATAATTTCGACATAACATTAACATTGATAGAATCATTACGGGCTAGAAAACACCATGAACATCTTTTCATTTACTAATCATCATAAATCTACCCCAAAGTGTGTCTATAATTGCATGTCATCATGTAACCTTATTCATTTTTCATAATACGCGCATAGACACCAACTTGGCCCATAGATACCTTTTGACCTATTCGCTCTAGGCGGCACAACAACCAACTTGAGCCATACCTAGCATATTAGGACCCTTTGCCTAGGCGGTGTATCATATTAACAGCTTGAGCCATAGGCCCCTTCGCTCGTAGGCGGCATATTCATAACATTGACTACCAATTTGAGGGTTTTTATCTATCATAAATCATATTTCAGATCAAATATTTGTCTAAAAATCATGAAGCGTCATTCCATATAAAAATCCATATGAACTTTTCTAAAAAAGTATCAACTTTTGTTAAATTTCACAGAAATACATGATCATAATAAAAACATTTCAAATTTATGTGAAATCAGAGCATAATAATTTTTCATTTAGAAAGAAATGAGAGAAGAGCCCCACTCACCGGCTACGTAACATCCTTTCATGTTTCATTTCCTTTCAATCTTTTTCATTTCCGGTGACATAATATAAAAATTCTACTTAATATCTAATTCTTTTCTATTTCACAATTCACACATATAACTCATTTCTTTTACTTATTTTTCTTCCATCATATTATATTCTTCTAGATTATTTACTAGTTAAAGATTTTTTTCTAGTTCAATTAATTTTATCAACATGAAATCTCTTTTTAGATTACAAGTCCTCTATTCTATTAAAGTCTTCAAGATTTCTTCTTTTTCACACTTAACCAAACTCTTATGTCATACATTTGCACCACTTATTGAATCAAGACTAAATTCGACTCCTCAAACACCGATTGTTATGTTTCCTGTTTTGGGCAATGCATATTTAAAGTCATTTTATTGTCAGGAAAGCTATCGTAGGTTCATAAAATCTTCCTAGAAGGTAGAGAACTCATATAAGTTCATTATATATGAAATTGAGCTCAAGAAAACTGTGTTGGGAATACCAAAGTAATTTTCCACTTCTCAAAAATTTGTTCTCGGGTGTACACTAACTATTTTCACAAAACATGTCATAAAAACTCCTACTAGTCTCCAAACGGTGTCATTCGAATTCCAGATTATAGGCACATAGAAAATCATTTTCCTACTTGTATCTTGCTAAAATTCAACATATACTATCAGTTATGACGATCTAAAATTTATGGGTAGAAACTACATACATAATAATTCCAGGCCTAAAGTCATTTTAATAAATTCATACATACAAGCTTGACTTCCTAGAATTCAATATTAACCTCTTATGCTTCCCTTTTTATTAAAGACATGGCTTTCCTTCTTACAATTAATCCAAAAATTTCATTTAATTTAAGAAATACTACGGAATTCACTTTGAAGTCTCAAGGAATACTTCATTGGAAAAATTTCAGCTTCAATTTTTCCTTCTTAAATAATGAAATTACACAAACTCTACATAGTTCTATTCTAAGCCTTGTATAATTCTATTTTCATGTCTAACAATAATCTCACACCATTTAAACATGTAAAAAAAAAACTAAATCATAATCGACTACTCAATTCTATAAAAAGTTTCTTAGCCTTAGAAGAATATTAACCCTTAAAATCTCATACCATCATATTTATATACTTCAAGAAATTCAATTACATGTAACCTATATCCACAACTTATCATTTTCCCCTTTTGAGATTCATCACATATAACTATATATCAAAAATCCCAAATTAAACATAATGTAAAATTAAAGTGAAACTTACCTCTTGAAATCAAACTAAAATAGCAAAACCCAACTTGAATCAAGAACCTGCTTCAAAATCTCACGGCCAGCTTCTTCTTTTGCTCCCCTCTTTCTTCTCTTCTTCCCTTTTTTTTTTTGCTTGAGCACTCAACTCCCGACTCTCTCGGTCTCTCTTGATCTCTCTCCCATTCTCTGTTCTCTCTCTCGGTTCCCACACAAGAAAAATAGATATTTTGATGTAAATTTCCAAAATTGGTCCTTTAGTCACCACCTTTGTGTTGTTTTTCATTTTGGTCCCTAAAAAATCCATTAACTGACATGCAATGTTTTATTTTCATTTTTTTTCTTTCACGTTGTACCTTAACTCTTAATATTGTGTTAATATTTAATTTAGTCCTCACCTTTAAATCTATTACGTGGAATGGAAGTATAAATAAAAATTGGGATCTGACATCCGCTGTCGACTTGAAGTTCGATTGCGATCCCTTTCTCTTTATGTCACTTTGTCGATTTCTCTCATCGACGTCGCCAAGTCGGAATCACCAAAGCTTCTCGTGATCACTGCGACATTTTCATCCTCCACCATCATCACAAACGCCATCGCCTATATCTTCAAAAATCACAATCTTCACACACAATCACAAGCTATTTAATTTCATGCCTGATCTCACTCACTCTCTCTCTCTCTCTCTCTAGAAAGTGGTAACATTCCTCCTCTATCGGCAATGAAGAAACAGAAAAACAACAATCAGTGCCACTGATCCTCGTTGGAATTAAGGCTCTGAATTAGGGTTTATATACTTCAATTTTTGTTGATTTGTTGTGTGATCTAGGGGTGATTTTTGAATTAAGGTTTATGCTTCAATTTTTTTTTTGATTTCTGGTCTAATTTGGGGCCTATGGCTTGTATAGATTTGTAGTAGTTGTGAGTCGTCAGAGTCTAACTTTAGTTGGGGCTTTCGGCTTGTGATGGTGGTGCGACTAGTGGTGGAACGGTGCTGCAACTGGTGTTTTTGTGACTTGATATAGTTGTCTTCTGACTCGTTATATATTACTTGCGAAGGCGACAAATTGTGTGACTCCAGTGACTATGACCTTTTTTTAAAAAAAAACTAAAAAAGATTAATTCTTATTAAATGAAGAATCGCCAATAATATGACGAGACAGTAGAGGCTTAAGCCAATCAAACGGAATAAGAGAAGTAAAAGGATTAGTATCTGACCGAGCTCTACGAGTCAAGTCATGTGCAACCAAATTGGCTTCCCGTCGAGCATGCACGACACTGAAATTCCAGCCCATATGCATCCTCTACAATCCGTAAGCAGTAGCTCAAATTCAGAAGAGTTGTCTATGACGTTTTATGACTCTGGTGACTATGACCTTTTATGACTCACGAGTGGCTATGATTTGGGTGACTGCAATGATGGTAACTTTTGCGACTACTTAACTTAAAAATAAAAAAAAAACCATATATATACCTTATTTTTGAAAAATGTATAAGTTTTATTTCGATATATATATATATATATATAGAGTCCACAACCCGTCCGTTCTAACGCCGTTCTCGAACTGGGCTGAACTTTTTAGACCCGTTCCCGACCGAATTGACCGGGTAAACCCCCGGTCCGCCCGACCACTCAGCTCGTCTAAAACCCTAATCCCCTGTGCGCATAAACACGCGAGCAGAGCGCACGGTTCTCCGTTCTATACGTTTCTCTATTTACAAGAAAGAAGTTATGGCAGATGAAGTGATAGCACTTGAAAAGATCAAAGCTTCTCTGGCATTCTCAAGTCCATGACCCTGATAAATGGGAACTCAACAAGGTGATTTCTTGTTTCTTTTTACTTTTTCTGTTTCTGCTGTTTTATATTCTTATAATCAATTCCACTTGTTGATTCGTTATTATATTTAGTTTATCCAACAATTGAATTTGAATGTTTCCACAAAGTTAGAGTTTTTCATTCATCCTAAATTGGGTCTCTCTTTGCGTTGGAAATTGTATTATTGGTTCCTAGGACCTAAAACATTATAGATTACGACTAGTATACTGTTTGAGCGGTAAATTTGACCGTAGGATCAATTATAGGTGAAAGAAGAATGGAAAACAAGAGAATTTGAGAAGAAAAGGGTGACATATAAGATATGGAAGATTGTGACATACATGACACACAACAATTAAATTTTTTTTTTTGCCATAGTAAGAGAGAAAACCTCCCTAAGATTGGTAATATTAACTAGTATATCGCTTGAGTGGTGAATTTTGGTAATATTAACTAGTATATCGCTTGAGTGGTGAATTCGACTGTAGGATGAATGGCAGGTGGAAGAAGAATGGGGAAGGATGAGAATTTCAGAAGAAAATGGGGGGGGAGTTACGTACAGGACTGTTGCCTTTTTTTTGCCACTGTAGGGGAGAAAACCACCCTAAAGTCAGTAATAATAATAAAATATATATATATATATATTAAATTGTCTTGCGTGGACAAATCTGGGTTAAAAGGTTGATTTTTAGGAAAGGAGTTGTAACCCAAATACCCAATCCTTGTTGATGCTAGAGCCTTAGCAGTTGAAAATTGGACGAGTGTCATTCCAAAAAATCTCACTTTTCCCAGCTAATGTTTTGAGCTCCGAACCTTGAAAGTATTATCCGAGCTCTGATATGCTTTCCTCTGTTTATATCCAACTGGTTTTACGAAGAGCCTTGTCTCAAGGCATCATGTCACCGAAAGAAGATAATAAAGAGAGAGCTTGGAGCATTTATTTTGGTACATTGACCTGTCCTGTATTTTGATCAATATAATTTGTCTATAAATGTTAAGAGGGTAAAATACGAAGATGCTAATTTGACCTGTACAGTACTTGGATGAATGTTCAGCTATTTATCATTTATGTTCAGCTATTTATCATTTCTTCCCCCCCCCCCCCGGTTGTTGGTTAGCCACATTTTTGACAATATAGACTGGATAGTACGATACATCTTCTATAGTGGCACCTAGCAAATTGTTTTACAGTTGAATTTTGTGTACCTAAACTGATAGGTATCGTTCTATATTTCTGCTAAAGCATATGCTATAAAAAATTGTTGAATGGTGACCATGTATTTCTCTTGGTTTAGAACATCTCTCAATCTTTTGGCTGTCTAAATTTCCACTTGCTTCTTGACCTTTCACACTCATTAGCTCTATTTAATTTTCTTTTGACTTTTTCCCCCTGCAGAAATTACTTCGTGCAGTGGGTCTTTTTGCTGGTTCCATCATCTTAATGCGCCAATATGGTGATCTAATGTCCATATAAGGAACGATGAAGATTGCATGAGCAAGTCAATTTTCTTCTTAATTTTGTTTATGCATATTGTTTCTCCTGTGAACCAGCGGACCTATTCAGTTGAATGAGCTTTCCACGTGTAAACTTCGAATCCTGATTATGTCTTCAGTGACATGTTGAGGAAGGTGGATTGAATGATATTAGATAGTAATAAAGGAATTTGAAAAAGGTTAAACTTTGTGTATTTTTATAACATTTTACTCTAAGTATGTAAGAAATATAACACTAGAGAGTTTATTTGTTGACAGGATGGTATTTATGCTTTTGGAAATGCCTGGTTACATCAATTTTACCTGTGTTAGCCCCTTTGGGACAAAAGAATTCTTAGGATTTATTGCTATCCATAGCTTATGACTTTTCGAGCTAATGAATTTGGAGGGTAGAAAACCAACCCCTCACCCCCCCCCCAAAAAAAAAAAGTCCCACATAAAAAAAAAATATATATATGTAGCGGTTAACTTCTTTTTCTCTTCAAGTTAAGGCTAAGGCTATGGGTCTTCGCTAAGGCTATGGGTCTTCATTTAGCTCAATGATTGAGATGGATGCCTTCCTCACTTCGCTACTGATTCTATTACATTGTTAGTTGTCACTTGTCTATTGATGTTATTATGTCATTAGATTAGATTCTATTGTATCATTGGATTTAACTCACGCGGCCTTAAATTGGGTATCTTTGCTTCCCACGTCTCTCTTATAATAGCGCAAAGTACGAGGGGAGAAGTTTTTCTATAGGGGCTCCATACATCGGGATTGACTACTGACTATCAATGAGAAACAATGAAGTCATTTGGTTTCATACACGTAGTTGTTACTCATTGGTAACAGGGCTCTTTAATGGAGCTCTATATAGCTCTATTAGAAAAAAAGCATAAGGAGAGGCCGAGAAGTTTTGTTGAAATACTTTTCGGAAGTTCTTGAACATTTCCGTTCATTCTATTTAGCTATAAAAGAGGATCAAATGTGCGACAAAATAGACACGTAGTTTGTCATATGAGCTCGAGCTTGTGAAGATTCCAACGTTGATGTGTGACGCTAACATCTTGTTTGGCTGGGTTGACTAATTGTGGTAATCAATGATTGAAAATGTGGAAAGTTGACAATCAATGATGTAAGTAAGCTTTTTAAGATTTTATTTTGTTACAACCCTGATGAGGTTTTTTACCTTACGGGGACAAAAACTGTTCGTCCTTATGCAGAATTCTTTCTCATTATTTTCTTCTTAAATTTTAGAATCAGCTTTTATCGCAAAAGAATGGTATTATCGTACGTATAATGTAATCAACTATCAATTCTTCCGAAAATCAACCACTATAGGTCAACCCATTTCGAAATTCTACAAAGCGAGTTCTAAAATGACAGCCCTTATTATCATTGCGTGATCCAATGGAAAATCAACACCCTCCGTAAACGCATTTTGTTTAAATCTACGATTATCATTGGTCTGTCATACTATGGTTTGTCACTCTGCCCGTAGGTTCATCATCTTAAGGAGTATCCGAGGAATTATTTGTAGAAGTTAAGCAAAAGAATCTGCAGAGAGACGTTTGTATATTTATATAGAAGAAACTCGTTGATCATAATGATAGACTTCCACGAAATTAAAGAAGAATTTTTGCGTTTAAGGAGCATCCCAAGAAGAGGAAAGCCCAGAAGGGGCAGCACCGATGGTTTCTCCTTCTAGCAGTAAGGGTCAAACACCTGAATCGCTTTTCTTGAAAGCATTACTCATTCTTGTGATTTTAAACATGGGAATATGTGATTTTTTTTTCTGCTTTGATCTGTATCCTGTGGGTTCTTGTTTCGGTTTTAATATTGGCAAGTGCGTTTCTTAGCTTAGATTAGATGGATTTTGAATTTCTTTCAGCATCAATATTGTATACTGAAAAATGCCTGCTTTTGGAGTTATGTGTTTATAATAATGAAAGTTGTTTGATTTGTGGGTGCTGGAGGCATTTTTTTTCTTTTATTAATACGGGGAATATAAGTGTTGGGTTGAACTTATTGCTTCTGAATTCTGATTATTCCATGGAATCAAGCTACGATGGTGCATCAATTACCGGAGGATCGAAACATCTGTTATTTGTTGACTTATTAAATTTAAATAGTAGTTTGTGCTTCAGCATGAGGGGCAAAAAAAAAAAAAGAGAAAGGAGGAGAAAGAAGAAGAAGAATTTTTGAGACCTTTGCTATGCTAGTGCCTAATCATATATAAAGGCCGGACATTTGGTAGCGAGGATGGATACAAGCCCACAATATTAAGGGATAAAAGCTCAAATCTTGTTATTATATTGTCTAGTCAGGGCCACTGTTGTGTATTAAAACTCGAGCTTATGATTCCAGTTCCATTGTTATTTTGTTACCCTATGCCAGATGTGTCATGAAGTTAAATGGCATTGGTTGTAGAGATCCAAGGTTGTGTGAATGTGAGCACAAGGACATTGTTGTGCTCTAAAGAAGGAAGTGAGTGCACATGCTATGTGTGCATGATTTGCATAAACATAATAATTAAGGAAATCTGGAGAGATTTGTCTGGAATCCAAAAGATCCAAAATGATGTGCTTGACAAGTATTTACTTGCATGTCTCATCTTATTCAACAGCTTTTCGTAATTATTGATAATATTTTCCTGGCTTAAGTCAAAATTATATTTGTTCAATTGATGTAATCACTGCAAGTGCTGGTTTCTAACTCAAGAATCTTCATTTACACGTTAAGAATTCTTAGAAAACAGCCTTGCAAATTCATGCAGTATTAAGCTTGCCCCTTGAATAAAAACATGTTGCTACCTGATATGCCTTCATCAATTCTCAAGTGCTAGAGATTAAACAAGGCATATGCTTAAGATATGTACACAAGATGCTATATCACATGCAGGCCTTTCCATTGAAGTTCTGACATGTCCGCATTAATTAAATGAATAGGTAGCTAGAAACTTGAACCTGGATATTTCCTTTTTCTGATAACGTAAACATGTTAAACTACACTGTCTAAGAGCTTAACTTAGAGAGTGGTGAAACATATTTATTTTTAACTCTGTATTTACAAGTATTCAAATATTCTCATGCTTTCTGCAGGTGTTTTCCCTTTCATTTTTATGCTACTTCTAGCTGGGTGCTCTGCAAGACAGCTTTATCCACTTCCTAGCAGGAGACACAATAGTGGTCGAAAGCCCCTGCAAATATTTCGACCATATAACATTGCACATCGAGGATCAAATGGAGAAATTCCCGAAGAAACTGCTGCTGCGTACAAAGTATGTAAACGTGGTAATAATCTGCAAATCTAAATGTTTGCTAGAAAATATATCTAAGGAAATGTCATGCAAGGACTCCGTTGGGTTGCACACCTCACCTTTTAGAATTATTATTACATAGAACAGCTAAAACATCTCGGTTTATGAACTACTGAAAAATGACTCATAAACGTATAAATGTTGATCGAAATAAAGGAGTTTTAGCAATCAAACTTTTTATGTTAAGATTTACATGGCATGAACTTGCAGAGAGCCATTGAAGAAGGAACTGATTTCATAGAAACAGACATTTTGGCCTCCAAAGACGGTGTTCTTATATCTTTCCATGATGTAATCCTTGATGCCACTACTGACATAGCAAGACATCCGGAGTTCAGTGACCGTTTGAGAACCTATGAGGTTCAAGGGTCCAATGTTACTGGGTACTTCGTAGGTACATGCTTTATGGCAATCAACAAAACTTGTATTATTATTTCCATTGTTTGTTTACATTGGTTTCTTCAAATTTGAACCATAAAACTTTCCGCCGTTGTGTTGTAATGCTTTGTTATGTATTTCTTCTTCGTCCCAAACCATTATTTTCTTGATATGCATTCAGAAGTAGCTAAATTTAATAATTTACTACTTTACTAAATTGACCATATAGTGCATGATTCAAGTTATCGATGTATTATTGATCACTTTTTGGTTGTGTCGGTGTGGCATACAGTTGATTTCAGAATAAAAGAGCTAAAGACATTGCGAGTGAAGCAGAGATATCCATTCCGTGATCAGCAGTATAATGGTCAGTACCTTCGCCATTTGCTCCACTTATCTTCAAACATACCTGAGATATCACTTCTATGTTTTTAACTGAATAACACAGTTCATAAGATCAACTACATCTAAGTTTGCACATTATAAGTTTCCAATTTATTTCAAAGATTAATAATAATTGTTCTTAAACAATATTATATGGTAACAGGTTAGCTAAAACTAATTGGGAAACTAGTTGTCAAATCAACCTACAGTTAGTAATGCACTTCTACAACACAGTGAAACTGCAGAAAGAAAACTTATTAAGAGTCTTGATATATAATTTTGAGGGAAGGAACTGCGAGTGAAGTCAAAATTCAAAACAGATCTTTTAAGAAACGTGTTGAAAATGTCATCAAGAATTATGGACCAAGCAATAACGATTAGAGAATACTTTTACTTAATATTCAAGATTAAAAGCTTTGCCTAGGAGCTCCTGTCCAGTCCTGATGACTAGGTTCTGTCCAGCAACCTATTACTTAAAATCTAGTTTTTCTTCAATGAAAGCCCACCACTTGGCTATCTTTTCCTGTGGTCATACTGACCCCGTGTTAAAACATTTGGTGTCAGGCATACTTTTGATAAGGTGAGGAGTTACTGTACATTCTCGATTATAATTTATTATCATTGTGATTTTTATTCAGTCAGCTCACGTTGGTGCAAGTTTTGGTTAATATTTCAGAGTTACTGTGCATTCCCTATTCTAAATTTTTGTCATTATGACCCTTACTCAGTTAGCTCTTGTTCATGAAGTTTTGGTTAATTTTTGCCTCTGCAAGCATGTTATAAGCTTGTGCTCACAAAAACAAAATTTTTATCTCTTATCTCTGTTGAAAGACTCAATTGCAATTAATAAAAGCATCCTTCAATCTTCTGGCCAGCAAATCCCTTGTTAATATGTATTGGAGTGGTGATGTAAAAGCAAAAACAATATAGAGTTATTAGTCATTTCATGTGAATTTGTTTGTTTTTTATTTTGTGCAGGAAAATTTTCTATTATTACGTTTGAAGAATTCATTTCAATTTCACTGGAAGCCAAGCGTGTTGTTGGAATATATCCTGAGATTAAAAATCCAGTATTCATCAATCAAAGAGTGGGTTCCTATTCCTCTTCTTGTTAGGTGTGATTTAAAGAACTATTCTAAACTTTTATTTCAAAAATATGAGGTAGAGATAATTCCCACGTTCTCTGTTATAATCTTATTTGCTAAATCTAGTTTGATTGTGTTCCTAGTGGCTAGTATATTTCTCTTTGTAGTTATTACAAAAATAATTTGGCAAACTCTTTGGTCTCTTTCATAGTTTGCATTCAAATTTTTTTCCTACCATTTTTTTCTAACGGAATTTTTCTACAAATGATTTTCTTCTTTTTGTGTTTTCAATAGGTTAAATGGCCAGCAGGTAAGAAATTTGAGGACAAATTTGTAGAAACACTCAAGAAGTACGGATACAAAGGTTCGTATATGTCAAAGGAATGGTTGAAACAGCCTGCTTTTGTTCAGTCATTCGCCCCTACTTCTCTTATCTACATATCAAACCAAACCGAACTGCCAAAGATTCTACTGATTGATGATACCACGATGCCAACTCAGGACACTAATCAGGTTTCTTCTTTTTCTCAGCTTTCTTTTGTGCCAACTGCAAATTATTTATGAAATTTTACCCAAAATATGTAATAACATAAAGAAGTAGTATTTTTTTCTTTTTCCATTCAATTGGTAATTCAAGTGGAAGTGGCAGATAATTTCAGACGGTATTTACATTTTGTTGCCTAGCATGGCAAATTCCCCCTGTTCCCTTTTCTCTGTCTAAAAGACTTGACATATGTTCCAAAATCCAGAACCCAAAATGCTAATTTCTGATAACTCAAATGATGTATTTCAGATATTCTAATTGTGAGATTTTGACTAATATGACCTTAAAGTTTGAGAAGAGTTTCAGCCATGGTTTTTGGTACTTCTAGTCTTCAGATGTTTCTGGAAATGATATGATCGAGCGAACATTCTCTCCTAATTTGCAGTAGCAGTTTAGAGATGTGAAAGATTCAAACTGAGTTGTTCAATATAAATATTTACGTTGTACTGTGATAGTTTATGCGACTTATCCTGCATTTGTTGATTTATTTCAAGTGTTAGTCATTTACTTTAATTGTTACTGTTATTGTTATTGTGATTCTGAGGAATTTCTACTTATGCCTCAGTCATATTGGGAGATCACTTCAGACAAATATTTTGATTTCATCAAAGAATATGTTGTGGGGATCGGACCTTGGAAAGACACGATTGTTACTACCTCAGACAATTATCTACGGAAACCTACTGATCTTGTTGCTAGAGCACATGCGCATAACCTTCAGGTAGCTGTCACCCCACTTTTTTCCCTTTCCCTGAAGTCAGAATCTTGTCGTTACGCCTGTCATCGATGATTGTGCCAAATTTGAAATTATTTGGAAAAGGATACACTTCCTTTCTGGGTAGTGGGAATATAAATCAACAAGGTGAATTTGAAAATGAGTTGTGCAACTGGAAACTGAAACAGAAGATTGACATCATTTGCACAATGAAATTCTTTTTCACATAGTATCTTTCTTTTTAATTGCCTGGTGCTAAGACACATAAGCCTATGTTATATACTGCATGCTCTGATCTCTTTTTATACCTTAACTTTTGCTGCCAGAAACTTCTGTTTAATCTGGTCTTGATTCGTTTATTTCAAAGATCAACAAGGTGAATTTGAAAATGAGTTGTGCAACTGGAAACTGAAACAGAAGATTGACATCATTTGCACAATGAAATTCTTTTTCACATAGTATCTTTCTTTTTAATTGCCTGGTGCTAAGACACATAAGCCTATGTTATATACTGCATGCTCTGATCTCTTTTTATACCTTAACTTTTGCTGCCAGAAACTTCTGTTTAATCTGGTCTTGATTCGTTTATTTCAAAGATCAACAAGGTGAATTTGAAAATGAGTTGTGCAACTGGAAACTGAAACAGAAGATTGACATCATTTGCACAATGAAATTCTTTTTCACATAGTATCTTTCTTTTTAATTGCCTGGTGCTAAGACACATAAGCCTATGTTATATACTGCATGCTCTGATCTCTTTTTATACCTTAACTTTTGCTGCCAGAAACTTCTGTTTAATCTGGTCTTGATTCGTTTATTTCAAAGATCAACAAGGTGAATTTGAAAATGAGTTGTGCAACTGGAAACTGAAACAGAAGATTGACATCATTTGCACAATGAAATTCTTTTTCACATAGTATCTTTCTTTTTAATTGCCTGGTGCTAAGACACATAAGCCTATGTTATATACTGCATGCTCTGATCTCTTTTTATACCTTAACTTTTGCTGCCAGAAACTTCGGTTTAATCTGGTCTTGATTCGTTTATTTCAAAGATCGGCTAAAAGCTTCATTCATCGCATTGTTTACTTCAATTCAGGTGCATCCATACACTTTCCGGAATGAGAATCAGTTCTTACACTTCAACTTCAGTCAAGATCCATACAAGGAATACGATTACTGGATAAATGAGATCGGGGTTGATGGCCTGTTTACAGACTTCACTGGCAGCTTCCATCAGTATCAGGAATGGACTTCTCCATCCTCAACTGGAGAGGAAGATGCAAATAGGCTGCTAGATAAAATTCGGTTTCTGACATCAAAATTCAGACTCCACTACTAACTAGTGTTATTGTTTCATAATGTGGAACTGTGAACTGTTTGTGCATTCGTTTGTTGATAATTCACATAAAAGAATTTAAACAAAAAAAAAAAAAAAACTTTATTTTGAGGGTTTGTTTTGGGAATGGTTAATGGCTACTGTACAATGCAAAACATAATGGATGACACAGGATCATGTGGCGGTTGTGATGTCCATTGATTTAAAAGTGATATAACGTATTTAAGAAAATAAGATCTTATTAAGTACGAACAGTGTAATACATTATGTTTGTGCATTGTATTGGTGAAAGTGGTGGTGTCCAACTTACTATGTGTTATACAAGATCATGCCTAAACTAATGTGTAAAATTCATATACTTGGATTCCTTTATAAAATTTCAGTAAATGAAGTTCTTAAAATCTACTCAACCTGTTTGTGAAGATTTAGTTTGAAACTTCTATGCTAATGCTAATTATGAAAACGATTCTGGTGGAGATGAAGACTGAAGGCTGCCTTTACGTTCTATTCCAAATTGCATCTTTATTTCCCCTTTAATTTTCTGCTTATGGTTTATCAAATACTCTTAATTACCTTTTGTGTTGGTTGTGTTGGGCTTTAGGACAAGTAATTTCTCTTGCTTCTGCTGGTTTTTGAATTATGGTTGATGATGATGAACTTCTTTATATTTTGGATATTACTTTCGTGGATGTAAACTTACGTCATATTTGGTTGTGCTATTATGAAATTTATGCCTTATCTTGCCTTAATTCTTTTGCTGAAGAATTTCTTGTTCTTAGACAGTATGATGTAATTGAGTGGCTTATTTTTCTTTTGATGCTTTTAATTTATGGCTAAACTTATTATTGGAAGTAAATACCTTAGCCTATGTCTGCAATCTAGTTTATTCAAGGCATAAGTTAATCTCTTGAATTTAATTTCTTTTGCCTTAGTATTTGCTATATGATTTGCATAGGCTACAGGTTACACCCTTAAGAAAACTTACTATCGCTCTTAATATACTTAGCAAGATTTGATATTTAATAAGCTTTCTGCTTCTCTTTGTCTTAATATTTCTGGTCAACAGCTTAATAGAAAGGAGGTTTGAAGCCTTTAGTGATACTACTTTACTTGTTACTAGTTTAACACCCCTGCGATGCACGGAGAAGAAAAACAAATTTTTAAGAAATAAATTCTGATATTAAAACTCAATGATGAAAAAATCAAACATGCATAAGGCAATGAGATTATGCAAGAATTTATATATTTAACGATAAAATCACCAATCACAAGTCATAATAACTATTTACTAATTTGGTAAACTGTAACCAATAAAATCTAGTTTACCTGAAAAATAAAATAAATGAAGTTAAACAATCCTAACCTAATAAATATATTGATATGTTTACTATTTATAATTTCTCCTCTCCTCCTTTCTCCACCTCGCCAAAAACCCACCATCTCTGCAACTAAAGGAATTGATATATTGATGCTATTTAAGCAAGACCTGAGCCATATGCTTCCCAACACAATCATTTGAAGCTTGTCATAACCGGCAAGCAAACCAAAACTTGCAATGGCACAAAGGATATTTGAGCCAGGCCACCAGAACCCTTGAACAAAGATTTGGCACCTTTGTTTTCGAGGATCTAAGTAAATGTATCCATTGAGCTCCTCTATTTCACAGCTTTACCGGATTTTATCATCATTCTTCTGTGAATTATGTCAATTGGATAACCCATTTGTGATCAGCAAACTAAGAGCAAAAGCTAAGCAAAGAAGCTATCTTGTATTCACAATAAGCTGGCAATATTCAGTGGACAATGCACGAAATTGACAACATTGTTCTCCCAATATGTACAACAGTTAGGAATTATGCATAAGCATTGTATCACACAGCTCCTATCAATTGATCCAAATGATATGCTATTAGTTGATAAGAATCAACTCCAAATCCCAAATACATCCCTATACATATTTCCATTCCACATGTTTTAAATAACTATTTATAATGCTATGAGATGAGTTAGTTGTACTAACCTGCATCTTTCAAGTCAGCATTACGGGCTTCAAAGAATCATAGATTCCAAAGTACAAACTATGGTACACAATAATACCAACAGAAATGAAAGAAGGTTGCAGCCTTGGCAATATTTTAAAATAAAGTTGTCTTTCACGGTCCAAGTATGTCATTTTAAAAGAAAGAAGAAAATCATGATTTGAATATGAGCTTCCAACAACACCAATCTCTCTGATTTTCTGAACGATCCTATTTCTTTCAATTGCCCAAGCAAATTTTGTAGCCTCTTCTTCCTGAAACTTCTTATTCTGCCTCTTGAGTTTATTTTCCAATTTTCATTGAAAATGCAGATGTCTGATTTGCAACACTTCGTTTTGAAGAACCCGTTCGTTTTGTACAAGGACATGGTGATACACAATAATAAGAAAAAAAAAGAACATAGGAGAAAGGCCACAGCATTGCTTATATATTATCATAGATAAAAATAATCTGACCACTAGCCGAGCAAAAATTTGATAAAACAAACTGAACCGAGTCATTCGAAACATGGCAAGCAAGAAGTAGATAGTTGCAAGGCTCTACTAAAACTCTTTGTGACTCGACTACCAGCCTCATATTTGTGTCACTCGATCAATGCAACTCCACCTCGGCAAGACGAAATCGGCATGACTCGATTACCATAATCCATCTGTATGTGACTCGATTGCCTCAACTACTCCACCTCAGTGTCAATCATTCCTTATCTCTCAAAGGTTCGCACATGTCATCTTCAATGCCACAAAGTTTGAACCATGAGTTCTGATACCACTGTTATGAAAAAGAGCCCACATCTTAATTGCTCTAATATCACTGCTGGGAACTTAATCAAAAATTTCCCCACTTAAATTCATGTAACGAAATCCAAAACTAAACGAAACACATACGAAAGAGAGAAAAACATAATATTTAACATAGAAGAGATTCTTCATTAATTAGAAAACCTTACAACACAATATTTTTCTCACCCTCACGTTCTCTCACTAACCAAAACTCTAGCAATCAAAGAACAACATACGTAGCACCTCCACTCGTACTGTTTTCTTTCAATATCTCTAATTTCACCAATCATTTGACTGATGACACAATCCACTATGATAGTCTAATCTCAATTATTAGCCATGTACAATTCGCCCAGACAAAAGATGCCAAAACGCATTATGTGCGAGGCACGCACCACCTCTGCCCCCATTTTTTTTTCTCTCTCTCTTCTAGCAAATTTCGTGGCACCCTTTTTTCACTATGTCAGGCAAATCTTAGGAATCTAACAATTTCCTTAGTTAAACTTCGTTTTCTTTTCTTCCAAGTTGTCTTGTTGCACACGTTCCCACTTCCACCTCGAAGTAATTTTCTTTCTCAACTTTAAACTATACAAAGAAATTACTTCCTACACAACTATGGAAACTTCTCATCCTTCCAGTCGCGAATTTTATTTTTCCTTTATTATCAAATAAAATTCACTGACTCCACCTAATTTGGGTCAAATACCAACACAACCGACAAAAGATGTTGGACCTTAAAATGCTTGAAGGGTAGACTTAACTCTAAATTGTAGAATTATACAATTTTAGGTAAACATAAATGTAGAATTCTTCTAAATGTGGAATTTTCTCAACAAACAATGCAACACATAGAAGTTTAAAATATTTAGACCTAACTTCGAGTTGTAGAATTATATCATTTCAGTTAAAGATAAACATAGAGTTCTTCTAAATGTAGAATTTTTCTAGTAACCAATGTAATACGTGCAAGTTTAAAATTTTTTAATCTAATTTCAAATTGTAGAATTATACACTTTCTGTTAAAGATAAATATAGAATTCTTGTAAATAGATAAATGTAGATTTCCTATAAACGTAGAGTTTTTCCAAACAATGTCATAGGCAAAAATATAAAATGTCTAAGCCTAACTTAAAATTGTAGAATTATGTTTCAACTATAGGAAAGTGAAGAATTCCTCTGAGTGTAGATTTTTCCCAGCAATCAATGCGGATGATACAAGGTCTTCATACCATCCAAAGTAACCTTCCGCTAAAACATGAGGAAATTAAAGGATGATAGATTTATGGCACAATCTTTTTCCCAAGCTTTTGATTCTATATCTTTATTCTCTCAATTCCCATAGCAAGAAAAAGATGAAATAGAATTAGCTTTTCCTTCCAATTTTTTGGACCAATGTGCAATGTCATTACCCTCCATCTATTTTGGGTAAACAATCTTCTCTCAAAGGCAAGGGCATTGAGATTAGTAAGTTCAAGTAAAAGCAAAACAAAATCACAACCATCCATTAATGTTGACCATTTTTGCTAGAGGAGTGTTTGGGTACTTTCACCAAAATAAATGGCCATTTTTCCTAAACATAAACATTTTGGCTATTTTGCTGAACCTAACCCAAAAAAATGGCCCATTTTTGCAATTACCCCTCTTTTACAGAGTCAAACCAGCTCATTCAATTCTTAAGTGGACCCTTTCCATCACATTTATAGTGTTAATTAGCTATTCTTTCTTGTCCTTTGAATAGTGATCTCAAAACACACAATGGTTGTTCTCCTATTGTTGCTATATGAACTTGCTAACAGGTTTTGTAAACAAGGAAAGAAGATAGGTTTTGTAAACAAGGAAAGAAGATCAATTTTTCTATTGAAACATAGGGGCCTTGGATAAGAGCCCCAAGAGCCCATGTGGCATGCCAATTTAGCAACGTGAGTCCTGCATCAACTCAACCATTAAAATTTCCCCTCAAAGCGAGTGGGGCCAACTTGGAAAAACTCAAAAATTGCTGCCAATGCCAAAAACCCCTTACCCCGTCAAAACCCCCATTCCCCCACCCAAAATTTCTCCATCTCTCGGCCACAACCCCCTTCCTTCGCAACCAAATTGTCGGAACTGCAGGAGCCGGAAGTACGGTGGCGTTGGAATTCTCCTTTTAGAAGAGGCCCGGAATCTCTCCTTTTCTTTCGCTTCGTACTGTCCCTATTGTCGGCGCCCCAAATTTCAACCGGTCAAACCACATTCACCAAGAGTTCAGGGGAAGGCCACCCTAAAATCGAGCACATTCGTTAGCCGCTGCAAGTTGCGGTCTCCAGGAACCATCTGCCTCCGCTTTCTCTGTGTAGTTCCTGTCGATGTTGTGACATTTTCAGATAGTAAAAATTGCTCTTTTTGCTTATGATGTAATTTTTTTCCCCTTTCATTTTTTCTACTTCTCTTTAACCCCCTTCTTGGAAAGAGAAAATACCAAGGAAAAAAGAGTGATTTTGATGAGTGAAAACAATATGCCCAGATATGCAAACCAACCCTAAAGCTCCTCTTTGGATCGTGCATTTCACGACTCAATTCTTAAAGCTCCTCTTTGGGATAAAGTTTCGAGGTATAATTCTATATATTTCCAACTTTTGGATTTATTCTGAATTGGGAATTATTTATTTATATAAGTTTATTAGCTCTACCGTTTTAATTTCAGTTCCTTGTTAATCAGATTAATTTTACTGCATTTAGTTATTTAGTTAACTTCATTGGGAGTAAGAAAAGAGTAATTCCGTTCTTTCCATTCTTTTCTACTTTCTCTAGAGAGATTAATGTGTATTGTCTTTGTTCAATCCTATTTCTTTTGATTGTTTGTAACCTATTTCTTTTGATTGTTTGTAATTAAAGCAATTCAGAGCTTGTTGTTTGATTTTTTTAATTAATTAATTAATTTATTTATTTATTATTATTTTTTTTTTTTTTGTGGTGTGTTTGCAACACTTTGTATTGAATTGCTATTGGTTTTGTGCTTATCTGATTTCTGAGTTCATAAGCTCGAATAGGATAGGCAGGGGATTTTATTAGGTGCTATTTTAACAGAGAAATTAGGTGGACTTGGATACAATCGAAGTGCCAGGAAATGCAAAGAGAAATTTGAGAACATATATAAGTACCACAAGAGAACGAAAGAAGGTCGAGCTGGTTGTCAAAATGGGAAAAACTATAGGTTCTTTGAATTATTGGAGTTTTTTGACAACCAACAACACTCAGCTCCATCGACTCCCTTGAACCAGGTTAAGACATTCATGGCAGAAACTAGAGCAACGGCAATTCCAACAGTAATGCCCATAAATGCTTATCAAGATTTTACAATGCCTTGTCCTTCATAGGATCCTAATATTGGGCATCTACATCATCTTCGGAGGAGAGGTCCGAAGGAAGTATTACGAGAGATGAAGTTAGCTGAATGTTTTGAGAAATTAATGAAAGACGGTTAGGAAGAGCAGGAGGACTTTTTAGCCCAGGAACGAGTTATACTGCAAAGGATGCAGCCGTGCTTGCTTTCTTGCAGAGGTTTTAATTATTGCAGTGTTAAGGGATGTCTTCTATTTACATAGAGTACGAAGTTATTGCCATGTCCTTGTGAGTTGTGACAGATGCAACAGTGGGCAGATGTTCATCCCACAAAGGATAGGAAGACGTCCACAAAAATATCATTAGTAGCATGTGTATTTAATTGAAATAATTCTAAGCCAAAGTCTTCAAAATTTTTGACTTAACCTCCCTATAGGTATTGCCTACCAAAGTTATAGATAAACTCATCAATGTACTCCAAACATAAAAAATATTAAAAATAATTATGCATCATTTGCAAACTTAATTGGTGCATCCTTTTTTGCGAAATACTGTACCATTGGCGCGTGATTGTGAAATAGAAATAAATAAATAAATAAATGCGTAATTGACACGATTAGGCAAGTGTCATGATATCCAATCATTAATGCCAATATTTTATCTAAGTAGTCTCATGAGTAATTTTTCATATAAAAGAATCCAAACTTCCCTTCATCTTTCATATTTACATCAATCAAGTGTACATTTTTATTTTATTTCTTGCATTGAATTTGATTCAAGTCATATAAACAATTATAGCTCAAGTCGTTATGAATTAATGTTTCTCTATGTAGGATCAGCTTTATTTTAATTTTAAGTATTTGTATTTTTTTAATGTTTGAAATATAATCTGAGTATTGAATTAACTACTTTTCCATTTGGTTGATGCTATGTGTTTCCTTCTCTATGAGGATGTTGTATTCCCTCCCCCCCCCCTCCCACCCCCAAGCAAAAAATGAATGATTTACTTAAATGTAATTAAGAATGTTATTAAGAATGATTTTTGCTATGTATATATTAACCTTGATGACGTCATATTTCATGGCCTGAGTAATTGACTAGACTAGTTACATATTAATAGCCTAAGTAATTGACTTACCACATTAAAAAAGGCAAAATGCATAACTAGCTCATTTCTTTCATTCATTCGTTTCTCACTTTCCAACTAACACCGTAATAATCTATACTAGTCATCTTTATTAAGCTTCCAGTTACGAACAAATTAGGACACGTTGGAAATTCATTTAAGAGATAGGAAACTATGTTTTATACCTTTTAGAGTTTGAACAACGGTATCTTCAACATTCACACATCACTTCTGAGAACCAAAGAGAGCAGATTGTGTTCAACTGTAGCTGAATACAAGAGGGAAAAAAATTCACTTGGTACCCTCAAAATCTTTTTGAAGCAAACAAGGTAAAAAATTGGTTTCTTTGCTGAAGGCTTAACAGTTCCGATCTAAAATCTTTGCTTACAATCTTATTATTCTTATTTAGGGTTGGTTTGCATATCTGGGCATATTGTTTTCACTCATCAAAATCACTCTTTTTTCTTGATATTTTCTCTTTCCAACAAGGGGGGTTAAAAAAACTTAGAAAACATGAAATGGGCAAGATCGGAAGTACATCGTATGCAAAAAGAGCAATTTTTACTACCCGAAAATGTCACAAGATCTACCGGAGCTGCATAGAGAAAGTGGAGGAGATGGTTGCCGGAGACTGCAGGTTGCCGGAGACTGACGAATGTGCTCGATTTTGGAGTGGTCGCCCACTGAACACTCGATAAATGTGGTTCGACCGGTTGAAATTTGGGGCGCTAAGAGTAGTGCGAAGCGAAAGGAAAGAATGAGAGATTGGGGGCCTCTTCTAAAAGGGGTAGTTCCACCGCCACCGTGCTTCCGCCTCCTGCAGTTCAGGCAGTTTGGTTGGGAGAGAGTTGTGGTGATAACGAAAGAATTCAACTTTCAATTCCGATACCAGTAGCGGCTCGGCTACAAACGCGTGTATAAAGTGTGGGTTTTGGGTCAAAAAGCAAATTGTCGCGAGAAATTGGTGGAGCCAAAGTATCGCGAGAAATTGACAAATTCCAAATTTGGAAAAATTGGTTCTTTGCTCGTTTCTAGCCTTCTAGTAGGGTTCTTGCTTGCGAAATTGGGGATTTTTTGACTGTGGCAAATCCCCTCCTGGAAATGGATCGATTCCGTCAATAAGCTAAAGAAGGACCGCGACTATGGACGATGTTGAAGCCGTTGTTCCGTGCTGTGATGGTGGAGAAGCCGAACTCCCTTTTTCGACGGTTCTGACAAGTTCGAAATCCACATCTTGGCCGGCACTGAGGAAGACTAAGAGGAAGGGCCTGAGTCTCCTTTTGAAGTAGGTTAGTTTCGTGCGTAATTTTTCCTTTGATTTGATGTTTGTATGTTTTGAAATTTTATGGACCATATCGTTATTGAGGAAGAGAGACTATGAGTAGTCAAATTGTTGGCCACAGATTAATAGCAGAGATAATTTTTTGACATTTTATTGTCCTTTTCGTTTTTATGATCTAATTCGGTCTTGAAATTTTGAGGAACAGAGATAAAGAGCAGAGAAAATATTGGCCATAAC
>CAVNYN010223249.1:0-10442 GCA_963692815.1 Nyctanthes arbor-tristis | reverse complement strand
ATTTCTTGATCTACTACAAATTACGTGGTGGATAAGAATTTGGCAGATCCGCCAAAAAATTGATTTTTGATTTATAAAAAATAAACATAGCCATAATACTTTATTCTTATTTCATTTATTGGCTCTCTTTGTGATTTACACCATAATTTTCCCCGGATTTGTTATCTGTTTCAATCCGATCTGATCCACAACTGTAAATCGACAAAAAATTAGAATTAGTATATTAATGTTTGGTTTCATTTTTGTATATTGAAAATGATTATTTTTATCTACCTTAATCCATATTCGCTACATGATATGTGATAAATAAAAAAAACTCGATCCGATTTGTTACATTGACTCTCATATTTAAATTTTTTTTACCCGAATTAGGTATCCGTAAAGTTGATGTAGATCGAGTTTTTTTCTTATCACTACGGACTAAGATGGGTAGAGTTCTTATTTTATATTGTTCTCTATTTTTTATTTTTGTTTAAATAACTAAAGGTATAATGGTATTTTTAATATTAATTAAAATTAGTAATTGAAAAGTTGAGGTCGGAAGGTGTTATTAAGAACAAAACAGGGGCATAATGCCACAAAAAATAAAAGGTTATGGATCTCATATGCCCAAAATTGTATAAAAACTGAAAGTTCGGGGACCCATAGTGGAAATAAAGAATTAAGAGTATAATAGTCATATTGATAAAGGTTAATGGTGAAAATTGAACGGTTGGGAATGAAAAGTGACGTTGGAGATATAATACGATAATAAATGAAAGGTTAGGGGCCTAGTAGGCCTTAAAAAAGAATGAGGACAAAATTAATAGAAAATTGAAAGGTTGGGGACCTAGAGTGAACTTTCTAAAATTAAAAAATAAACTTTTTAATGTTGTCTTTCTTTAAAGTAAAATCAAGGAAAAATCTATAGTTTTTTAAACTAAAATTGACAAAGATAATAAAATCTCATTACACTTTTTACACAAATATATTGTGAAATTATATTGTAATTTACTAATACTGTGATAATATTTCATTTTAGACATTCATTTACTTCGTACAAGCTATATCTAATCTTATTGTTAAAAAATTGTGTGATGAGGAAAAAGAAAAAAAATAAGTTTTTGCTTATTTGGATTTAAAGTACTAAAAATTATGTAATTATTTTGAATTTTAATATATCATATTACAATAATCTCTCTTCTCGTTCACTAACAATTTCTTTTGTTTAAATTGATTATAATTTGATCTTTTAAAAAATGGAACAACAAAGGAAATATACGCATTATTGTGAGAATATATTATTTTGGATACTGACCATTTATTTTGCATAAATTAGTGAATATGAATAATTGTTTTAAACTAGAGCAATAAGAAAAAATGAGTTTTGATATTTATAGTTATAGATTTTTATTAATTATCTAGGTTTTAAAAAAAATATGAAATCCACATGAGAATCCAAGGGTAAGAGGCTACATTTTGCTATGAATCATGTATGACACGCGTTACTCCTAATACTATTAATTTATTTAAAGTGTGACTTGCACCGACGATAAATTCCAATTAGAAGCTAGAATTTACCGTCAAAGTTCGTGAACATATTAATTATTCTAGAAAAATTTTGACAATATCTCCTCAAATCTAATAACAAAACCATCATGTATAAACGTCTAAGACCAAACCCATTAACACTTCACAATATAAGAATTTCCACCATTATAAATAACAATACTTATATTAAGCCGAGTATAGTTCACATGAGAACACCCAATACATACTAATAACCTTAACCGTGCCTAAGTCTATAATTCATAGTAATAACAATTCCTATAACAACTTTATTTCGATAATACGCTAGATTGTGGCTCAAATTCTTGAAATAGCAGGCTCAGCCATAATGAATTGTCCAAATTCCAATTACTATTTGATAAGAAAATCATTTAGAAAACATGTGAGCTAACAAGCCCAATGAGTAAGGTTTTTGTAAATAAATATGCTTTGTAGAGTCAAAATACATCTTTTTCAAAATCTCGCACAAAATGTACAATCAAACTCTAAATTTTCATAATTTTAGATATAAATCCAGCACGAATACTATCATCAAGTTGAATTCATCTCAGATCATAACCTTTATAGATTCATTAAAGTGTTAGAAAACATCAAGAAAATCATTTCATTCTAAGAATCATCATAAAATCTACCCAAAGAATATCTATAATCTCATGTCATCATGTATATATTCATACGCGCGTAGATACCAACTTGAGCCTTAGGTACACTTTCGCCCAAGGCGGCACAATAACTAGCTCAAGCCATGCCTAGCACAGTAGGCCTCTTCGTCTGGGCGGCATATCATATCAACAGCTTGAGCCATAGGCCCATTCACTCGTAAGCGATATAAATAATAATATAGGATACATATTGGGGGTTTTGATGCATCATAAATTACATTTCAAATCAAACATTTTCTCTACACATGATGGGACATCATTTCACATAAAAACCACATAAACATTTCTAAAGAAAATTCACATAAACTTTTTAAGAAAGTATCAACTCCTGTGTAATTTCACAGAAATAAACGATCATCATAAATCATTGCAAATTCATATGCTCCACTCACTATCTTTTAATGGAACCAAGCTCCCTTGTTAGGCTTTTCTAATTTCCTCTGTATCCCCTAAAACATAACATGAGCTCTCGAATCAATAATCCATTCATTTTCTCCTTCTATAAACTATTATTAATTTTATTTCCTTTACTTCTTTCCTTATGGTATAAAGTTTTCTAAAACACTATGTATGTCAATATAAGAGCCAATTACATAATATAAGCCTTCTTTTAAACTACCCAAACCCATATTTTCTATTAAACACTAGACTGCCCCTTCCTTGAATTTATTCCCAACTTCACTAAAATTTTCAATTTACCATTGTCACTCGAAGTCATAACACTAACTTATATAAAAATTTTCAACTTTATTTTTCCTAATAAATTGTCAAATTGTCATCCGTATAGTAGCCTTCTATAACTTCTTGCACCGACATCAAGAGCCTCCTATTCGATAACCAAAGAACGATTTCATGCAGTTAAAGTGTTGTATGTTCATAAAAATTCCATAAATCTTAAACAAAATTTACATTTTAAAATTGTATAAAACCTAAGTTCAAAGGCAAATAATACTCACTTGTGTTCTTATCTCTTTAAATATTCAACTCCATTTTTTTCTTCTTCAAATTTTCCCCAGTTTTTTTTTTCTTCCTCTTCTCGTCGGCTGCTTCTCCCTTTGCTTCTCACTTCTTGGTTTCCTTGAATATATATGTGTTTACCAGTTTGAAAATGAAACACATACGTGGTCCCGTTTAATTGCTTTTTCTATTTATATTTTAACCGACATTGCACATTTGCACTTTGCTCCCTTACTAATTATCATTATTTATTTATTTATTTTCTTTAACCAACAGAGACAAATGGTCTCATTGAATTGGCATAAATCTCTTCTTTTGCTCAATTTAGTGACCGACCTCTTTCAGGCTCTAGGTCTAGACAACCGTGTAAGGTAGAAGGGTAAAGAGAATTTAGGATGTCACAATGTAAGTGCATTTTTAAGCCTAAAATCTATAGAATTCTATAGAAATCCACTATTTAATGAAATTCACGAGAATATGAAAGAAATTGAAGACATTGGAATTCTATATAATCTATAAAATTCTAAATTGAGGACATCACCTGATTTTTGTGGAATCTATGAAGTTCTAAATTGAGGACACTTAGAATTATATAGATTTTTAAAATTCATCCAATTCCATGCATGTCGAGGACACCCATAAATGTATTTTTTCATCTCTTCTCATAATTAATAGAAATCTATTTAATGACGAATAATGCTGTGTATGGAAAAAAAAATTCATTGCATGCGTTGACACTTAAACCAGTCATGAATATCACAATTGGCGATAATAAATTATTTTATGAATATAAAGGTAAACACAGTTAATGTTTAAAACCCTTTGTGGTGTATATGCTGGGTGCTTTATGCTTTAACTAATATCCGAATAAGTAGAAAAGAGTGTGATCGAGTTTTGCGAAATACATGTGTTTAGGCATATATGACTTCTTTGTGAAACAATGAAATGTTTATTTATTATATTAATCAGTCATGAAATGTGATAGAGGAGAGAGATTGTGATATGATAATTATTTAAATTGAATGAGTGGGTGAAAAAGGGTATAGGGAAAAAAGCGGAAAAGAGAAAAAATGAGAGAGATAAATAGAAATTCAAAAATAATAATAAAATAGTAGTGGAGGAGGTGGAGATGAAGGTGTGGTTTTGGACCTTGGATTGACATTGGGAAAGAAAAGTGAAGATAAAGTGGTGTGAATGAGAGAAAAATGATTAAAAGAAAAATGAAAATTAAAAGAAAATAGAAAACATATGGGGTCTACTTTATTTTGTTTTTTTGTGAGTATGATATTTTGGGGAAGACCTTTCGCATTGGAGATGCTCTAAAGAGAAGTCATATATCCGGTCCAACTTTTCTTCTGATCTGCATAACTTATTTTTTTATTTTTTTGATATGGTACGTTGCATAATTTAATATATTAATCAGCTGACCATCGACTTCAACTAATCGTTATGAACTCATTGATAATGCTTACATCTTTAATTATAATATTAAAAGTTGATATTCGTAGTTATGGTTTGATAGTACGTAATTGTCAAATTGGTAGCAGGGGCGTAGTCAGCACGCCAAACTACTCCTACTCAACTATTTTTCTCCTAGTCCAAAGGTATAAAAACATATAAAAAAAGAATAAAATTTTCCTTTGAGGCGTACCCAATTTGGGCTGAGCCGGGGACCAAGGGAGACCCCCCTGGTTCCGCCCCTGATTGGTAGGAAGTAAAATTATAATGAGAATTAAACACCCATGTCATTTTGATTGTTCTATTATTGACTTACATTTATATACAACGTACTAAATAACTGCTGTAAAATAGTGTTGGGACGGAGAATAAAACAACGGTATAGAATGTCAAATCTAAAGAAAAAGCACATGTTTTATTATCTTTATGAAACATTTCTTGTGGGACGGTAGGTGTATATTCAACTATTTTTGCTTTCCAAATAATTAGTTGAATCCCCCTTTATTTGAAGGGGAAAAAATGTAAAGTACTGTATACCTTTATACTAATAATTAAACTCAAGAAACAATTGAAAGCAGTAAATATTGTTGACCATATCTATATAATAATAACAGAATAGTAATAATAATACATTTAATTTGTCCTATAATTTTAATGAATTAATGATTATATAAACATTTATTTGACCTTGATGTCAAAAAAAAAAAAAGAAAGAAAGAAAGAAAGAAAGAAAGCAAACATTTATTTGAGCTTGTATAAATAATAATAACATTAACCGATATTAAACTGAACCCTTTAACTAAGTAAATCAAAGGAATAATTGCAGAAACAACAAGAATAGAAGTTGTAAGTACAAAAGTGGCACTTAATTAAATTCAATTCAAAATTCAAATGATCACTGTCAATATTTCAAACCATCATCACTATCAAACCATATATCGACTGTAGGGAATATTGTCAGCGAGCATAGACGACTGTAGGGAATGTCTGCGAGCATATATAAGTTAAAGGAGGAGAAAGATTGTGACGTATCATTTGTTGAATAATTTAAAGTTTATGAAAGTGGATTGTGTGAGTGATCAACCACTGTTAACGCGGTCGGCATATACCTTTATAGATAGGGTTTTGACAGAATCATAATTAACTAAACTAAATAAAAAATAAGTGGTTTTATTTTGTATACGTAGCATATATCCAGACAACTAGTATGAGGTATTTGTAGTTTAGATGTGTGCTACATATAATGCACGCATGCGTGTTATTATACTTGCATGTAGACAAAATAAAATTTCTCCTAAAATCAATACCCGTTACGTTTAGTTACGCACACATCTAAATTACAAACACCTCACATTTATATAGTCTGAATATGTGTCACGTATAAACACATACATAATAACATATTTGTGTGTAAGCAAAATAAAATTTCTACTGAATTTACCTAACTCTGTTATTATTATAAAATCAAATTCTCATTCTCCTTAAATTAAACCAAACAACCAAACTCATGTAATAATCTCCTTTATCTCCGCCACTTTTACGCCCTTTTTTTTAAATTTCTATCTTTACTTTGTATAATACAAACTTGAATAAATAATTTTATGATAATTTAATTAAAACAATTTTTAATTTTGAAAAATAGACTCTTAGATACATGAATATAATCAAGTACCAATTTTTTTTTTTAAATAATAAAGTACCAACTAGATGGTCACCTGCTGGCCTCATTTCTTAAAAAAGCTTTTATATTTTCCGTCACAAAAAGATAGTCAACTATAGTCAACTATTTCATTTTCGTCTATTTCAAAAGATAGTCTACTTATCATATTGAATATGTATTTAATTTTCATTTTTATATTGCCTCCAATTAATTTATTGTTATTCATCTATGCATTGAAAGTATTTCAAACAGTAATGAGAAATAAGGGTATGTGTGTAAAAATAAAGTAAAATTTAATGTTTTAACTATATTAATTATCATTTCTCAATATATGTAAAAATAACTATTGAACTAGCTTTGTAGATAGAGAAAGTGAAAAGAAAAAGTAACTAACCTTCTTACATGTGAGCGTTAGTTTGTTCAACTGCCGGGCACACCCTACACCGGCAGATATAACATAAGTAGGTGCCATACGGGAGGGCGGAGGCCTGTTATTATATATTCACAATAATTAGTGTGCACTATAAAAACGTTTTGTTTTGCTTTTGGTTCCAGTACTGCAAAAATAACCAATATATTTTTGTTAGGTTCAACCTTTTTTCCTTTTTTTTTTTTATTTATGTTTGGCTCAACTTTGATTTTCTTAAAAAAATAAAATGCAAATCAAATCAAACCAAAAATAGGCGAAAAACCTATTTCAAGAGAACATGGTTCATATGTTGTCTGACATATTTTTAACCTATTTTCAGAATGGGCATATGATGCCGCCCATATTGCAATTAAAAGAATTTGATGTTAAATTTATGATCGCAAGGATCGTGATATATATCATACATACCGCGAGCAATTTAACCCAGAGAAAAAGTTTTGAATGTAAATGATAAAATTTGCAAAGACAAATCATACTAAATACAACTACAATGTGGTATATGGCATCCTGTTTTTAAACTCATTTTAATGAATTTTAATGAGAAATAATAAAGAGAATGAATGGAGTTGAATAGGAAGATTTGTGCAGCACACGCGAATCTCATAAAATATTTGGGTGTAATTGTTTTGACCAATTACTATTTAAAAATAGAATTTGACTATCAAACATGATATCCAAGACGAGACTTATTAATGTGGGACTCAAGACGAGACTACAAGAGCAGCACCACGTTATCCCTGTCATAGTTTTATTGGATAATGTGTGGCGTTTTGTACTATATGTGTGGGCGTTGTATTCCTGTAAAAAAAAAAAATTCAATTAAATGTTAGATGATTGAATAAGTTGCCTCACATCATTATTCGGGGAAATTATAATGAGGAGAGATATAGAATGTGTATTAGAAATATAAGAAGATTTGAAATATTTTATTGTAATTGAGCAATTATCAAATTAAATGTTAAATCAATAGTAAGTAAAATTTAAGGGGATAATTGCTAATGAGAATCAAACAACCACTTACATTATAATTTGAGCTATGCTATTTGAACAAAAAGATATACAAAAAGTTAAATAAAACTGACACATAGTAGCATTTTATTTTTAACACATCACATCACTTTTAAAGCAATGACAATCAAATTAACCACATGTCTATTTTATCTAACTCTTTGTCTCATTTTTTATCTAAATAGAATTATTCTTATAATTTACACACAGACCGATTGACAGAAATTTACGAAAAATAATTATTGCTTTTAGCCAATTATATGCATGTGGCATTTCCCGTGACAAGAGTGTCAACATCATGTTATTTTATATTATAAATAGATAAATAAATAAATAAATAAATACAAAACAAACAGGCGGCTAAAATAAGTGGACCCAATTGTAAACAATTATATGACTGAGAAAAATTAAGAAATTTACTAAAGGAATAGATAAGGCTAAGAAGACTTACCACTCACATGATAAAAATATAACAAAAGCTCTTTATCAGGAGTCTTATCTATCTTCTTAGTCGGACTGAAAAATTTTCGGGTTGGGTGAGTTTGAAAAAAGAACAGATTTGATTTTTTTCCAAGGAAAATACTATTAGCTCAATCAGGGGCATTTAAGTACTTTTATGGGTTATGAGTAAAAGATTACGTAAGGTTGTACCTACTAATAATAGAATAATTGTCATATTGATATGGGAGTCTCGCTATTTATAGGTGATAATTGAGACAATTTTTTATAAAATAAGATAAATTCACTGTCTTATCCTTAAGTCATTTTTCCCAGTTATACAATACACATGAGTAAGATTGTCAATTTATACTCATTTTGTAAAACAGTATCCAAACAATTACCCGGAGATAGTGTTTTAGTTGATATATATGGAGACCCTATAATTAAAATTAGATTTGTCATTTTTATCAAAAAAATAAAAGACTTGGGATTTAATGTTCTCTTAAATAATTGGCTAATTAATTAATAAACCACTTGATTAGGGGGTTAGACGGCTTGTATGGAGATTTTGTTTTACCTATTGTAGATTTCTATACTATATGTTTTTATAAGATTTATTATTTCTACAGGCATTTGTATCATTAAAATACAAATTGTAGTTATACTTGCAAAAATCTAAATTTTTTTTTTTTGATAAAATGCAAAAAGCTAATTAATATCTCTACTTAGGATGAAATGCTAATTTAGAATTGGAAAAAAAAATTTACTTTTTGATTTTTCATAATTTTTTATTTTCCATATTTTTTCTTATTATTATCTTTATATATCATTCTATGCATTTTGACTGGAAAATCAAACTCATCAGAGCTATAGAAGAGATCTAAAAATAATTTTTTTTTTTTTAAGTCTGAAAATCTAAACATGATATGAATCAAGATAAAATAGCATAGCTTGTGAGATGTTATCTTTTCAAGAAGTGTTAATTAGTTCTTTTATCCAACCAATGCCCCCACAAAAAGAGACTTCACTCCACCAGTGACATTTTTAATATTTCATTCGGAAAGGATAAAAATAACTTGTGCCAGTGGAAAAGAAAAGTGAAACAAAAACAAAATAAAAATCGCAAGCAAGCAACAGTTAAATATCACTTATTCATTATTGATTTATTGTCCGACACCCATGACGCAACTAAAGTAACATGAAGAACAGGATATAATAAAACACGTGCTTCATTTTTTCTTTAGATTTGACATATCGTCTGTGTTTTATTCTCGGTTCTTAAATTGTTTTACATATCATACATATACTGTAACGATCCGTCAAAATAATACGTCAAAACATATGTTCTATGACATCATTATAATATAATAATATTTAATTTCTGTCATTATATTCTCTTTGGCAAAATGTATTTGCACCACAATTTTTTGATATCTATATATGCCACATTTTGATCTTAACATTTATGCCCCTAGCATTTTTTGCTACATTTTTCCCTGAATCTCTCATTTAACTGTCACCTTGTGTTCTTACCATTAGGATATGTTCGAAAAATTTAGATTTTGACGCTTTGAAATCGTTTATTTATTAAAAAAATTACGGATTTCTTACAACAAAATTTTTAAAATTAAAATATGATTAGGTGATAGATGTCATAACTAATAAATAGTTAAAAATAAAAATATGACGTATATAAGTCAATGATGTAAATGTAAAAGTCAGAAAACATATGGATATTGAATACTCCTTTCATCCCGCAAATATAGTCCAATAGTTATTTTCACATAGGTTAAGAAACGATAGTTAATATAATTGAAACATTAAATTTTATCTTATTTTTTCACATATACCATTATGTCTCATTAATTGTTTGAAATATTTTCAAGATCGGAAGAGCACTTGAATAACAATAATTAATTAAGGATACATATGGAAATGAAGAATTAAATATACACTCAATATAGTTAGCTGTATCTTTTTTGTGACGGACAAAAATGGAATAGTATAGACTATATTTTTGGGACAAAGAGAAATACAATATTAACATTGTGACGTGATTAATAAAAAATGTGATGTCAGTATAACTATACATTCTCCTTTTTAGTATATAATAATATAGTTAGATATATATAAATATAGGGACGCATGCAAAATTCGATGCACAGGGACAAATGACCTACGTGCTTTAATTTTTCTGCACTTAGAAGGAAGAAAACTTCTTTCACGATTGAAGATTAAGTCGTTTTGGTATCGTAACAAGTTTTTGGTTGTCGGGGTT
>CAVNYN010223247.1:0-17657 GCA_963692815.1 Nyctanthes arbor-tristis | reverse complement strand
ATGTTGCTTCACGTTTGAAGTCATAAAGCAATCACCATATAACTGAATGGTTACGAAGCCAACAGAGCTTCGATCTTCGCAATCTGATCTTCTTCATTCTTCGGAGTAGGACTCCTATTCGACTCCTCGTAAAGATCATGCTTCCATTTCTCAATACGGCCTCCAGTAGGACGATAGCCTTGCCCTGCATCAGGCCTATCTCTGCCCCTGTAATTACTATGAGTACTGTACCTATCTCTCGACGAGACATTACCCCTCCATGCTTCACCCCGTTTTCCCTCCCTCTCCCCCACAAATGATCTCTCATGTCTGTCATAATTACGGGAGATATGCTCTCGTTCACCCCGTCTTTCATTTTCTACCAGGAGATCTCGGGGGTTTGCCATTGCTTTTTCAGTTTTCTCAGGATCTGCAGGAATCTTTTGCTCTCGAAAGGCAGGCCTTTTGCGAGCAGGTGGTTTTGGAGCAGCCTCCATTTCAAAGTACCCATCATGGCGCCAAACATTATTGTCTTCCTGGTTATCTTTAGCTTTCTCATCCTTCCACTGTGTATCACTGCTTGCTACCGTTTTCTTCTCCATCCTGTCACTATGCAGCTCCTTAGGTTCTCTCCTCCATCCATGTTCTTCAAAAGAAAATTACTCAAGTTATGTTTTGGTGTGGATACATGCAAACACATAGAGATACGTGGCTAAGCAACCACAACTAAAAGACCCAGTAACTCATAATTCACAAGAAGACTGGGGATCAATATAGATACGGAAGGGAATGTTCTTGTAGGCTGCTTCTACCAAGAAGAAATTGTGGCTCACAATTGGTACTTTTGATAGGAATAACAATGGCCAACACAACATTTACAGATTCTCTATATTCTTATTTTCTTCTTACTCGAAAGAGCACCCGTTATAGAAAATCTAATCCTAGGAGCAGTTCCTTACAATTTTTTTTCTTGGTTGACAAATGAGTGCAGCATAAACAAGTTCACTGGATATCCAATCTTATACATGTATAAAATTGTAAACATCAACTTTGTAAAATTTATACTAGACTCTAACTGCAAAGATAATTGAAGTCCATCAGATAAATGAGTGTACCAGTATCTGTCCTGCGACTGAAGCTTCTCCCAACTTGCCCAGCAGTACGACGATCATCATGCTGTATAAGACATGAATAGGCAAGCCCAATACTGTTATATAAACTGAGCTACATTTTTCTTCAAAAACCGTGGATATCCAAGATCTATTCTAAAACCTGGTTACAAGGAATTGATAACCTGAAATGGACGTCATCTGAAGTTTAAACATATAAACTGAAGCTGTTGAAATCAACAGGCTAAACCAAAAATCTAAATTAAATCAGCCTGAATAAAAGTTGACCAGAATGAGGCGAAGACCAAATTAAAACTCCAGCAAGTATCTTCTGTCCTTTTTCTTTTTCCACCCAGTTGAATACTGAAAGATGACTGTAATAATATTTTATATATTAACCAGTAATCTTTAATTTCCTGTATTTGGTATGTTTTAGACAAAGGCTGGGGAAGTTGTTACATACTTGCTTTGAACGTCACTTAGACGTTTAAAGACTTTGAGGATTCAAATGCCACTAAGAAAGTTCAATGATTAGAAAATCAAATTCAGTTATCGAATAATGACAATTGATAAGTGGAATGCTCTCTAATCCAACCCACCTCATCTTCAATTCAAAACTACCTTATGGAAAAGGATTTGCATAAAGCTTATTTGTTGGATCTTAGATCAGAGGCCTCTCTGCCCTTTTGACCACAAAGATTGTGATAACCATGATTCACTTATAACTGCAATATGGAGGCTTCAAATACTCTCCAACTAGTATAACTGATAAGTACACTAGCCAATGACTAACAGGCAAGATTTCTCTAAAAATATAACTTATAAATGAAACACTAGGCCATTTTCTAAATAACATCGAACTGTGTGTGAAAAACTAAGAACGAAAAAATTTGATGAATGGTGGAAGGAGGAGAAAAGTCTCAAGAACTTAGTATCTAAAAACTCATAAACATGACACCAGCTAATATTTGCATGAGCAAATGACAAGGCAATACAAGAAACGTTCTCAATCTCATGACCCTATAAGACTGCTAATCATGTTACAATACCTGAAAGAATGAACGGGACCGCAGCACTTTAGCTGGATCAGAAGATTTTTTTGTTTCTTCATGGTGTCCATTAGTCTTGTTTTCAGATTCTCTGGGAGCAGCGTGACTTTCAACCTTAGCTTCCTGTGCCAAAGGGGCCTCAAGGGGTAATGCATCCTGCAGCCGGCGTCGGTGCTTCTGATCTCGGTCCAAATGATCTTTATCCAATTCATTGTCAGTTGCTGGTCTTTCAGTTGCCAGTTTTCCATCCCTCCTAGATCTCTTAGGACTAGCAGGACACAAGATGGAGTAGATCATGTTGTTGAGTATTTATTTATTCTCTATGTAGGGCAGAATACTCAAAAGTTCACCCTATGTAGAATAACCCATTTTATGTACCAGATAATGCATCTAGAGCACAAAGCATGGAGCAGGAGCAAAGACGTATATAATTACACAAGTCAGCTAGTTCATGCATAATAAGTTCCTTTCTTATCCTCATCCTGACAGTTTTATATGCCCATTGCAAGCAAACATCCCAAACCAAACGAATCTGATGGGAGATAAGTTAGCATTATATTAAGTCCGAGGTACCAAAGCATATTTTTCTTCTTTGTTTTTTCGGGCACCTCAAGAATGTGTCACAGGTTTACAGGGAGAGACAGGTACCATTATAACCCAAGGCTAAGGATTGGCATTGGCACAGTGGCAAATGAATATGTAAATGTGGAAAATCAACTAAAGCAATAAAAATGAGTATGCAATGTGGAGAATCAAATTAAAACATCTTTCGGAGATTAGAAATGGTCTGAACTGGAATCACTCAAACCTGCAAGTGGCCAGTACAAAGCTAGAATTCTTCAACAATAACAAATTGGGAACAGATAAAGCACATAATGCACTGATTTTATAGCTGCTTCTTGGATAAAAATAATTTTAAACTGATCTAGCCCTGTACTTTTTTTTCTCGGTTCCAGAACAAAGATTAAAACTTAAAATTTTGAAGGGAAAAAAGTTCTATTAGTGCAATTCAAGAGAGGGAAAAAAGTTCTGGATCTCGCGTCTAAAAATAATTGAAACACCAAAGTTTTACCCATTTAACCACATTTCAGCAATGCTGTGTATTTTATCAGAACCCTACATCTTATCTGCAGTGCATTAGGGGAAAAAATGAAAGTAAAAACTGGAATCGGGTCTTTAAAAAATCCCAATTTCATTTCAAAAGCAGAAAACTTGATAAAGGTTAATACCTTCGATCACCAGTAGAAAATCAAAAAGTAAATACAAAAGATGCGAGAAAGTATGAGTCTTCTTCACCTGGGTTCCCGGTCAAACCGCGAACCATGCCGTTTCGATTCGAAATTACGGTCTTCTCGACGAGACATTAGGGTTAGCTTGGAGCAGAAATGGGCAAATACGACCTCGGCCGTCTATGAATCCAATCCAAGTCAAGAATGTTGGGTGTCGTTGCACACAGCGCCACTAATACGGGCAATGGCAGGAGGACTGGAGGAGGAAGTCATGGTCAGATTCTAAATTACCAAAATGCCCTCACTTGGGGGTACTGTTTGTGAAAATTTTCTAGGGTAAATTAGGCAATTCAAGTAGTTTGGTGGCTTCACTTAAAAAATCAGGAAATGATGGTCCCGTTTTGAAAAATCAGGTACCCCCACCCCCAAAACGCAGATCGCCTGATCGTCTTCCCCGATCAATCTACCTAAACTACAGTTAATCAGCTGACAACCTCCCACCTGTCGACTCCCCCGTCAACGCGACCCCAACTCTAGCCATCTCAGCCGGCGACGGTGGCCCTAGAACGACTGGTGGCAAAAATAAGTTCCTGGTTCAAGTGGTAGAAATCGGGGGTTTTAGCGAGCCAAACGGGACAACAATAGGGTATTCTGAGTAAGAGGCGGCCGATCTACTTACCAAACGCTGGGAAAGGATTGCCAAGACATTGCAGAGGCCATTGGAGTGGATGTGAGGTCACTATGGCAGCGGCGGTTGTCGCGAGGGCTCGGGGGGTGAGGGGGTCGCGGGGGGAGGTCGGCAATGACTCGATTATGGTGGTTGTGTTTGTTGTGACTTAGCTGTACCACTGAGTTGTGGTGGTTGTGTTGTTGCGATTCACTTGTTCTGTCGAGTTGTTGTGTTATTGTGACTCAGTGTTTCAGTGATTTGTTTTTGTTGTGACTAGGTGTTTTGGTGAATTGTTTTTGTTGTGACTCGGTGTTTTGGAATTGTGTTTGACTTGCCTCGATGTTTTGGCAAATTTTTTTTATATAACTCGATGTTTTGGCGAGTTTTTTTTATTGTGACTCGGTGTTTTATTGAGTTGTTTTTGTTGTAACTCGGTGTTTTAGCTAATTGTTTTGGTGTGATGTAGTATTTTGGCGAGTTGTTTTGATGTGACTCAGTGTTTTTGCGAGTTGTTTTGATGTGACTCAGTGCTTTGGCGAGTTGTTTTAATGTGACTCGGTATTTTGGCGAATTGTGATTGTCGTGTTATAAAGATACTTGAAACACCTGATTTTTCAAAAAAAGCCCTCATGTACCTTGATTTTAAAAAGTGTATAAAAAACCTTTGTATTTTTCAAGTTATCCCTAATTTCTACCATTCCTCTTGGTATACGGCCCATCAATAATCCACTGATATATCTAGTGGGAATTATAAATCAGCGGCGTGGAATCACTGGAATGTATCACATATCTTGGATGTCTCTATAACAGAGACAATCAGTGTTTCTGAATCAAAACTCCTATAACCTAAAGCAAATTGAGACTTGAATTCAAATGTAGGTTTTTTATTTTGATGGATTCTTGATTTGGCCATGGATATACGTGTATTTAAACACCCAAGTTAGGCCTACATTATCATAAGTCCGCTATAGATGTCCCTCCAATGAAAAAAATTATGTGTCACAGATAATATGGGACAAATGTTTCTTTATTTTCTTTTTATTGGGCGCGTCTTCGTTCTGGTGCCATTAATACTTATTGGGGTTGGTTTTGGAAATAAAATCTAGTTCCATAATGGAACCAAAAAATGATTCCCACCCCTCAAAAAACAAAATAAAATAAAAAAGCACAACTCCCTTATTACTACATGTAAGAATTTAGTTTCGCTATATTATAAATCTGGTTTCATTATAAAACTAGATTCTGGTTTTACAATAGATATTTATTTTGTCTATTGTCAATGGCAGAGCCACATTATAGTATGCAAGGTTAAATTCTTTATATATAATTTTTTTTTTCAAGGATTAAAAAAAATAATTCCCAATTTCGGAGGGCCAGGCCCTCCATCACCCCCGGCGCCCTGTGTTGACTATTGTAAATGAAAGAGTGATCAGTGTAATTAAAACATAATTAAGAAATCATTACAATCAAGATGATTTTAGCATTTCAAAATCATAGCATTCCTCAATCATAATTGTATTTTAACGGAAAAAAAAAGAGTAGATGTTTCTCCCATTGATTTTTTATGGAACCAATCTTATGATATAGTGGAGCGGAGAGGGATCATGTGTCGGTGAAGAGCATATGTTGATTTTTTTTATCCCATTGTAAAGATGATTTCACAAGAAAGCTAACCGCTCATTTTAGAATTTTCTTCCCAAAAAGTTTCAAATGTTGCTTTTTGCATAATGTAAAATCTTAATATTAAGAATTAATTGTGTCCCAATTTGTTATTATTTTCTACTAAACATAAACAGAGTGAATAGGAACAAGTAATAAATAATCGCATAAATATGTTACTCCCGCAAAATGTACGAATAACACCAAGTCGAGAGGGGGAGAAAAAGAAACTATGTAGAATAATCAAATGTGTTAACTTGCGTTATTGTTATTTGAATTTCACAAGCACTAAAGCAACACATGATCTAATCACACGCCTCTCAAGATGTGCTTTCAATCCGAATGTAAGAACATTTGTGGGTGCCTAAATTTTTCACCCTTTTTAAAGCGCTGGTCACCTTAATCTTGTCTCATCACAAGTTCTACGGTACTCTCCATAGAAATAACCTAAGTAAAACATGTACAATCTCCTAAGTAAAGCATGTACAATCTTCTCATGGTGTTGACGACAAGAAGATAATCCCTGTCCACTATTGTTTGATGCATGGGATTTTGCACCTTATTAGTATTATTATACAATTTAAACAAATGCACTGTTGAACCAAAGAAAATTCAACAGTATGGATTATAATTTTCAATTTGCTCGTGTTACGATGCATACAATACGGCTCCCTAAGGAACCCAGCCCTGGTTCTTTAGAAATTTCCGCATGCAACATGTCTCAACCATATCCGTTAGCCGATCAAAGGGAAAACGAAGACAACCAACATCAAAACCACTTCTTTATAACTTGGTAAGTTCTAACAAAACTTAAATATAATCCTTGGACAAAAATCAAAACTCTTCAACATCTCAAGAAGATGATGTCCTTTGAATCTTGAACCTAGTACACCATTTGATAAGGAGGTCTTCAATATTTGCATCCATTCTAGTGCCAACGCCTCCCCAAACCAACATGTGCCCTATATCCCCAAGTGATGAACCAGACACTTCATGTACAACTCTGAATCCGATTCTTTTGTAAAACTTTACAAGCTGCCATTTTTAAGAGAAAAGATAAAAGAAAAACGTAGTAAGATGGAACTCATTTGAATAACCATAATAATAACAGAGAAGAGAAAAACCTTTGAATGGTAGAGATCAGTGTCATTGATGGCTAGCAACTCTGTTGTTTTGCAACCAGAATCATAACCATGTCTAATTGCCACTGCTCCGATGAACAAACCAATTCCAAATATTGATTTCTCCATTCCCAGCGTTTCTCTTCGCAGTCTAATTGAATCCAAATGCAGAATTTTGCCCCCAAACCAGACCCTAATTACTCCCTCAGCTCTACCCAGCTCCTTTTGGGTTTCCAGGCTTTTTGCTGTGATTCTGAAAAAGGGCCCGAGTGTTTGGAGCTGAAGAGCAAGATTCTGTATTCTTGATGACTGTATAATTTCAGACATGGTTGGAATTAAAGATTTAAGATTCTCTGTTTTCTCCAACGGGGTTTTGATTTTAGGGATTTTTTGAGTGGATTGCGGGTGGAGATTTGGTGTAATTGGTTTGGGAGATGAACTGGATACATGAATTAGGATACATCTTTTGATGGGAAACGATGTAATCAGGGCTCTGTTTTGTCTCCACTGATGAAAAATGTTAGGGTTCTTCAGAGCTTGAGACAGTTCCATATGCATGAAAAAATATCAGCATTGCTTAAATAAGAAATTCGAGTGTTACATTTTTCATAAGGTGTGGTTAAATATCGGCCATAGATTACAGGTAGGGCTAGGAATCTAGGATGTAAAGAATTATATTGTGTAGAAGTGTACCACATTGATAGAAATGCTCTATTGGTTTGAAAATACCGAACTTATTATAGATGGCAGTTTGTCTCACGGGGCTGAAACTGTGAACTGGATTGAACCTAGTCATGGACCAAAAAAAAAAAATGGTGGGGGCTGCTCATGGTTGGTCGAGCCATTGCCAAAAATGACTAAAAAGAATTGATAAATAAAGAACATAATTAGATAAACCGTAAAACCACAAATTGGCACAGGCATTGCGGGCTGAGTTGGCTTGGCTCAGCCTAAGATATCAAGCTAGACCCAAACAGGACAAGTCTTAGTTCGAATTTTTATCAACCATAACCAAATTCGATACACTTGAAATATAAGAAAATGTACTAGGTGGGCAGACTTGCTCTTAAATATATGATCACTTGGAACTCAAAATTTCACTCACTCAAAGATAGTTTGTGCCCACAAATTAAGAACTTTATGCTAATCGAACCATATTTCATGGACACAACTAAGGAATTCCCAGACAGACATTAAAGTAAATCAACATATCCAACCAAATAATTCTCATTCATGAATTCCCAACTCTTTTTATGAAGATATTTCCAGAGTTCATTCATGGCAGGCTTTAATAATATGATCAACCAATGAGTTAAATAAGCAAATTATTGACGTTCTTTAATTTCTCAACCTGATGTGCATCACATTCTCCAAACAGAAAAAGGAAGATACATAGCATCATATAGCTTAATGAGGAAAACGTTATTAAAAGTAATAATTATGACAACGCGATGACTAGATGAGGCATCAATGCTGAGAACACGATCATTAGACACTTGTACTGGTGATTTTTGGTAAAAATCGACCAAATCCTGCACTACACCTAGTTGAATATGTCACATGAAAAATACAAAAATCAGTAATAACTCAGTTACTTTCCCAGGCCATTCGGTGAATCCTAGAGGTGTATAAAACACATAAGCTCATAGCTTTTTCAAATCAGAGTTTCAGGCAAAACTCGAAAATCTTTTGATATTCGAGTTTTGTTCTGTTTCATTGGACTAATACCGAGAAATTTACATCTTGTGAAACAGTGGACAGCTCGTTTTCATGAATACCATACAGGGAAACAATGCACTCCTCCTGCTGCTGGTTTTTCTAGTTTCTTCAGGTTCGTGTGTTTCTCAATGTATTTTGGCACATTTCCAAGATTGAAATGATCATTACAACTTATAGGTTTCTTTGTTCTTCGGCTTTTCATTCTTTCTTGTCTCTGGAAGCCAAAATCTTTAAGTTGGAGAAAATTTTGTAGTGTATCTCGGTAACCTTACTGTCACAGGACTTTTTTTTCTTTTCTTTTCTTTTCCTTTTTCAGCGCGTTCTGCAGGTCTACAAGCATATTCTGTGCAGTATGATCACTCGTACACTCCTGAGGCAAGTTCCCATTTGGTTCAAATTTCACTTGGGCAGAAATTGATATGCTAATTCATCAATTAACTTGAGGTACAAATCAATTATTTCAGTGTTTGGCAAAGCCTCTGGGGCCTCAGTATGATGGAGGGATGGTAATCAATCCAGATTTAGAACATGGATTGAAGGGGTGGACAACCTATGGACATGTAAAAATCGAGAATAAGAAATCTAAGGATGGAAACAGATACATTGTTGGCTCGAACAGAAATGGAGACCTGGACAGTTTTTCGCAGAAGTTTTACCTAGAAAAGGAAAAATTCTACATCATATCTGGTAAAATTCTTCGTGAAAAACGGAATGTGACACCGGTTCCTTACCAAAAAAATAAAATTTCGACTTATATTTTGGGGTGTATTGAATTTCTTGCAGCTTGGCTACAGGTAAGCCATGAAGAGGCTCATATTGCTGCAGTGTTCAAGACAGAAACGAGCTATGAGCCTGCTGGATGGGTTGTGGCTCGACGGGGCTGCTGGTCGATGCTTAAGGGAGGGATCGTTGTGAACGCTTCTGGCCCTGTTGAACTCCTTTTCCAGGTACACAAAATTTCCCATTTTCCAACTACCGGAGGCCATGGCATGGAACGTGATTCCTAGAACGTGCTAGCCAGCCTACGACTCTTCTTGTTTTTAAGATATTTCCTTTCCTCTTGAGATTAATTCTTTAGGATTCTCATGATTTGGGTTTTTCTTCTTTTCTTCACTTTTCCATTTTAGGCATATAATACCACGGCCGACATATGGGGAGATAGTATTTCGTTGCAGCCATTTACACAAGAGGAATGGGAATCCCATCAGGATCAGAGCACTGAAAAGGTCCCATAACATTCAAATTTTAGCAAATCACCCTACACCCCCTCTTCTTTCCTTTTTCTAGTCTTTCAACCACATCTTACTTTGTAATGCATATATGCAGATACGAAAGAGTAAAGTGAAATTCCAAGTTGTTGATCCTCAAGGCCGACCATTAGCGAATGCCAAAATCTCAGTGAAACAGACAAAACAGACATTTCCATTTGGCAATGCAATGAGCAACTTCATCCTGGACAAAAAGGCCTATCAGGAATGGTTCACATCAAGGTTCAAGTACACGGTATTCGAGAATGAAATGAAGTGGTACTCGACTGAGAAATGTCCCAGGAAAGAAGATTATTCTGTCCCTGATGCCATGCTAAAATTTGCCAAGAAGAACAAAATTGTAGTACGAGGACACAACATTTTATGGGACGATCCAAGGTATCAACCTTCTTGGGCAAAATCGCTACCAATAAAATATCTCCTATCAGCCGCTACAAGGAGAGTGAATTCTGTGATGAAACATTACTTAGGCCAGTTCATCCATTGGGACGTCATCAACGAAAATCTCCATTTCTCATTCTACGAAGAGAGAATGGGGAAAAATGCATCAACTGTTTTCTTGAAAAGGGCTCATCAGATTGATCAAAAGGCAATTCCTTTTCTGAATGACTATAATACACTTGAAAGTCCAAAAGATTCATCATCAAATCCCGCTAAGTACTTAGAGAAAATCAAACTGATTAGAGAACAAGGCTATCACGGACCTCTTGGCATTGGACTTGAATCTCATTTTGACACACCAAGTCTGCCATATGTTCGGGCATCACTCGATGTGATTGCTTCTACAAAACTGCCAATGTGGATCACTGAACTGGACGTTTCTCGCCGACCTAACCAGGTAAATTTTCTCATTGACATCAAAATCCATTCCGTTCTTTCCGACGTAAAATGATTGATAAAATCGAGTTCGATTTCATTCATTCTGCAGGCAAAATACCTAGTTCAGCTCATAAAGGAGTTCCATGCATATCCAGCAATCCAGGGCATAGTAATGTGGGGATCATGGAGTCCTAAAGGATGCTGGAAAATGTGCTTCACAGATAAAAATTTCGAAAACTTGCCAACTGGGGATGCCATTGACAAGATAATTAAGGAGTGGAGGCATGAAGGTTTGATAGGCACCACAGATGCTGATGGTTACTTTAACACTTCACTGTTTCATGGAGATTATGAGGTCGAAATCCGCCGCTCGACGGCTGAAAGTTCTTCCAAGATCCATCAATTTGGGGTGGCACCATCAGATGAAACTCAAGTTACACATTTCAAATTTCGTGTATGATGAAGTATAGAATAGTGTTACACGTATCAATTATCACCTGTAACATGCTTAGAATAAACAGGTGTACACGTTAAAAGTCGTGCAAACTTCCACTTGTGAATGATAACAATATTAATTTAATTTTTTTGATACAATGTTATTTAATTTTGCTTATATACGTTGTTTGATTTTTTTTTTCTTTTATTGGCTTCTTTAACACTCTATAATGGTAATTTTGAAGAAATCATCCGTATGAACCAAAATCTGTTGCGCATTGAGCCCCAAAAAAGGGCTTTATCTTTCGTAATCATTTTTCTTACTCCCTAACCATGACTTTTTCATATAATAAAAATAATACAAAAAATGAAAGGAAATTGAAAAATATACACTTTTTTCCCTCAGAGTTTGATCTACTCACAAATTCTAAACTTCGTGTTGATCTGATCTATCAATGAGGAGTTTTAAAATTAAAAAAAAAACACACACCGGCATTTTTATTGGGTTCCCCAAGCAACCCCTTGTAGTAGTAGTAATAATAATAATAATAATAATAATAATAATAATAATAATAATAATAGATAAAAGGAAATGAAATTGAAAAATACACACTTGTTCACCTTTGAACTTCTACTTGCCAAAATTCTAAAACTCGTCCTAGAAAAGAAATCACACAAAAATGTTTTGACTCCACACCTACATTTTTATTGGGTTCCCCAAGCAAATGGGAATCATCATGACACTAATAAAAAGATAGTTTTCACTGTGTAAACAGGTGAATGATAAAATGTGAAAAAGTATCGATGTCAAATTTTGAATTTTATCACCACAACACGTAAGTGATAAGTGACAAATTGTGATATGCGAATGTTTTGAATTTTAGTCTCCTCTTAAATAACAATCCTATATGAACAGTCAACATATTTTAATGGTCTTGCAAAGCAATTTAGAACATTATTATTATTTTTTGAATAGTAGTACCAATAATAATAATAATTAATAAACAATAGTACTACTAATTATTCAAATTCTTTCTATCTTTAGTCATTAAAAAACTGTAGTTCCCCGTTATTCTCTCACCTGAGACCACAGAAACATTCTCCCTCCCAAACATTCCCAAAATTTCCGCTGTCTTTCGCACTCCCGCTTTTTACAGCCATAACGCGGCTGCTCAGATCTCCAATGGCCCGAACGTTCCCTTTTTCCCATGCGTTTTGCCAACCAAATTGAAGGCGGATTTCTTCTCGAGTTCTGTTCAAGAAGGTGCCATCTGCGGTACGTTGTTTTTTTTCACTATAATCAGAAATCAATTCGTTTTAGTTTTTATACTGTGTCTTTTGTGCAGTAATCAATTCTTTTGTACATGGTACTGATGATTTTTTTTTTTTTTTTGTGTTTCGCGTTGTTGCCTTAGTAAGCTTGCCAATCAACTTTTTTGTGCTGTTATTCGGGTTAATTCGGTGTAGTTTTTGACCTATTATATTTTTATTTATTTATTTTTTGGGGGACCTATTATATTCTTTATTAGAATGTTTATGGAATATCATAGCATAATTAATGCTTAGTTAGATCACTATCAAGAATTTAGCTTCACGTATTAGTACTTCTAAGTTGAATAAGAATTATGAGTAGCAACGAGCAGTTCTATGCTTTCCTTTAGTTAAAATCATAGAGTAGGCTAACGGTTGACTTAGTAACTGTATGACTAGTTACTACTAGTTTAAGTACTGTTGATTTCCCCATTATGAACGTTCTAACATCATGTGCTAGTCCCAGATCAGATCATCTATTAACTAGTAATTTTTCTGCCCAGATTTGTGTACGTGAGCATTATATTATAAAATCCAATGGACTAACAAGAAACTAATTTGGCCTTTTAGAATCAAATCCATCGTCACTCTACATGTTGCATTTTATGATTACCCTGCCTGTGAGTGATTAGTGGTCATCACGTGTTAGTCTGTTACTCCTATATGTGGCATTTTATGATTACCCTGCCTGCGTCATTTATTTGCAATTTTATGATGACCTTCTGAAGAGTACCTTTGAGGATGCTTTTTGCGGGGTATTTAAAATTACAAGAAATTGATTAACTTACTGAATTTATTCAATACATAATAACATATAAAATTTCAACCATATTGCTATATAAATACGTGATATATTTTTCAGTCTAACTCCAGTGATACTGAAGGGTTAATCAGCAAAGCTCTCAAGCCACATGAATGTGTAAATTGTCTGCTGATTTTTTAAAAGGAATAGGTCTGTAGATAATTGATGAAGAAACCACCATTTCAGTCTCCCTTGCAATGACTAAATTGTTCTGGTCTGTATTAGTCCCATTGACTAATCGTGCTTTAGTTCCAGGCTTAATATATTTTGTGCAAGAGCCTAGCACCAGTCTGTAAAAGTTTAGTTATATATATATATATATATATATATGTTTGGTTGGGGGGTAGAATGACTGGTTAAGAAGCATGGATTTATGGGGAAATGTGAAAATTAATTTTTTATGAAGAATGCACAGTCAAAAATGAAGTTGACCAGCCTTTAAGCAATAATTGAGCAATTGCAAACAATCTCTTAATAGTCCCACAGTGAACATTAAGTATCTTTGTTATTTGGCCGTCATATATTACTAAGTTATACAGGTTAAAGTAATATTCTGCTTTCTGGGTCTACCATGATGTAATAATCTTTCATTTTGTATATTCTTAATCCATATATAGTAGAATTTGTTCTGAAGAAAATGTATTTCAGCTAGAGAATACATATGTACAGTCACAGAGCTTCCAATATGCAGTACTGACTAGAGCTTTGAGAAGAGTTAGACAGATGAAAAACTATTTTCTGGCTCACTTACATGATTGAGGCAGGCTGCTGAATAAAAAAATATATAGACATTTCAGTGGGTAGTAGCTGTTTCCCCATAACATTACATTATGGAGGCAATTGAATAAACAATATAGTTAAGTACAACTATCTCTTATTAAGTTTATATTATCAACTTTAGCATTAACTCTGCAGTATCAATGTCCGAACTTTGTTTTCTGAGTCTTGATTTTTTAAGTTACTAGCAGTTCTTTCCAGCTTGACTAGCAAACAAAATAGGCCTCTGTCGCTGACTGAAATAATTTGCAAAATGGGGCATTCCGAGAATCGAACTCGGGACCGCTCGCACCCAAAGCGAGAATCATACCGCTAGACCAAATGTTCTGTTGTGTTGATTATTTTGCTTCTTGGAGGTTGTTATTTGCTTCTTGCTTTTTCCATAACTGCTTTATTCAACTTTTTGGCTACTATGCATCTAGAAGCACATGTATATAACTCTTTGATCTATGGACTTACCCATGGCAATCAAAGGTAGCGTGGACTGAGAAGCCACCATGACACAGTTCCCTGATTTCTGACAATGAAAAATGCCTACATGCATATGACTTGTGAAAATAACCAGATGCACACGGAAATAAACTTTTGCATGATGCTCAATACGGTGTAATATTTTGCAGGATTTTGTACTGTTGTTACCGTGCCTTGTCATGTATTCATATTTGTTAACATCTATCCAATGACCTCAGTTGCAATATGTTGAGTGGCATTGTTTGACCCATCTCAGTGTCTTAGAGAAGACCTCTTTTACCACTTTGGTATGATTACTGAGTTGACTTCATTTATGATGTTTCATTCTTGTTTTTACTGAAATACAGTTGAAATAGATTAAAAAATAAAAAAAATAAAAATAAAAAAAGAAAAGGAAAAAGTTTAGAACGTGTAATGACCCTACTCTTGATGAGGCATTCTGAGAATTGAACTCAGGACCTCTCGCACCCAAAGTGAGAATCATACCACTAGACCAAATGCCTCTATAGTTGATTATATTGTAGCCCTACGTTCACCAGTAGCACATTTCAGAAAAGAATATATGTTCATATTGAAGGCAATCAAAGGGAGATTTGATCTCAGAAACTACAACAGTTAGTTCTCTTCAGTGTTGGACAATAAAAAGTTTCTACATGCATATCTGTTGTGTAATACTTTTGAATTCCAAGTTATCTGTTGTTTAATACATTCTTTCACTTCCAACCCGTCTGTTGTGTAATTTATCAATTCCAAATTGATTCATTAAAAAATGTGATGAGCAAGGTAGTAGACATTGGTATAATAGTGCCCAATATGGTGCAATTTTGTGATTGATGGTTTCTAGTTCTGCTGCCTCTGCTAATGCTTTTCTTCGCATGTATCATACTAACATCCTTGGCTGCTATCTGTTCACCTGGCATGAATTTGATCTGTCTTTGTGTCTGGAGGACAGGAGAAGATCTCTTCCACTCTAGCACGATGACTGGTTTGATTCATCATTTGTCATATTTCATCCTTGGTTTTCTGAAATTTAGTTGAAACAAACTTTAAAAAGAAATTGTAGGATTTACGACCACCTTAATTTGACAGGGCATTCTGAGAATTGAACTTGGGACCTCTCACAACCAAAGCAATAAATCATATAACCAGTGTATGCACTCACTTATTGATCTTTTTGATACCCAGCTAAATATTTACTGACATGCATTCATACACTTCGCTTTCTTGTCACACTGAAGTGCACATTTACACACTCAAGGCATTTTTCCATGATTTATCTAATTTCTGCAGATGGACAACACTAATTCTCCTATTGATGATTCATGTAATACCTGCCTGGCACATGTGGTTCGATAGCTGCTGCTTGTAAATCCATATTATGCAATGGAGTAAGGCAACTTGGCAGGTAAGTTTAGTGTCCTTCGTTAAATTTGCTTGAATTTCCATATCATTCAAATTGATGCCAAGACTTATATTTCTTTTCCCCACACTGGATAGTGGATAGTCAATACCTTGTTATTTGGTCTTTTTTCATTAGTTTTCAGTTCAGAGTAATATGCTGATTCTTCATTCTTCCATTCTCTGTATCTTTAATGTATATCTGGTAGAATCTTCTTTGCCATCTTTGTGCCAACTTGCTTATATATTTTTGGTGATTCAGGAAGTGATGATACCCATAATACTTAAACCTTTAGTTAAGGAAACAAACATTTTATACTTATATTACATTATTGAGGCAGACAATCCTTCAGTAGGCGAGATGCTGTGTCTTAACAAGGTCTGCATAGTTATATCTAGCTTTGGCACTTGTGATATTAATGGTAGGTGGCTTGATTTTTTAAGTCTGGATGTTTTTATTTACTAGGAGATCTTTTAAGGTTGCTAGAAAATAAAAAAGCTGTTCTAAAGCGGAGTTAAATAATAAATAATAAGTAAAATGGGGCATTCCGAGAATCGAACTCGGGACCTCTCGCACCCAAAGCGAGAATCATACCACTAGACCAAATGCCCAAGTGTGATTGATTATCTTGTTCTTTGGAAGCTTGTAATTTGCTTCTTACTTATTCTAACTTTACCGGTTAGTCTTTTGACTATTTTGGTTCTAGAGAAGAATTTTCCTGAAACTCTTTGAATAATTCCCCATAGGCTATCAAAGTGATCTTTGATCACAGAAGCTACCGCACTTCCTCTAATCTCGTGTACGCGCATATGAGTTGTGACTTGTGAAGTGTCTTTCTTTTTTGTTTTTTTTAATCGTAAGATGTTCATACCTTTTTCTTTTCAAAAAAATATGGCATGGCGCATCTGCCACGATCAGTTGACGCGGCAGTTGTTAGATCCATCTTGGTGTCAAGGAAAATACATATTTTACCACTTTGGGATAGAGTCCCTTTCAAGAACTTCCGAGAAGTCTTGTTAAAAAACTTTCCCACATGCCATGTGGATTTAAAATACACATGGCTTGGCTTTGAAACAAACATGTAGTGCATCCATAGACGCCACATGGGCGGAAGATATTTAACAAAATTTCCGGGAAGTTCTTGAAAATTTTCCCTTTGGGATGAGAAATGAACAAGTTGACTTTCATTTATGATATTTTGTCCTTATTGCTGCTGAAAAATGGTTGAAAGGAAAAATAAAAACCCATGGTTCATGACCACCTCATTTTGAATGGGGCATTCCGAGAATCGAACTCCGGACCTCTCGCACCCAAAGCGAGAATCATACCACTAGACCAAATGCCCTGTTGTGGTTGAATATTTCGTTCCTTGGAGCTTGTAGTTTGCTTCCTGCTTTTTCCAAAACTGTTCTAGTTGTTCTTTTGACTATTATGCTTCTAGAAGCACGTATACTTAAATATGTACCTTGGCAGTAAAGTTCACCTTTTATTGTGCAGAAGCTAAGCGCAAAAGACAGACAGTTATGATATTTTGGGATGATGAACAAGTTGACTTTCATTTATGATATTTTCTCCTGATTGTTGCTGAAATATGGTTGAAAGGAAAAATAAAAATCTATGGTTCATGACCACCACCTCAATTTGAATGGGGCATTCCGAGAATCGAACTCGGGACCTCTCGCACCCAAAGCGAGAATCATACTGCTAGTCCAAATGCCCTGTTGTAGTTGAATATTTCGTTCCTTGGAGCTTGCAGTTTGCTTCCTGCTTTTCCAAAACTGTTCTAGTCAGCCTTTTGACTATTATGCTTCTAGAAGCACATTTAGTTAAATATGTTACT
>CAVNYN010223241.1:0-16192 GCA_963692815.1 Nyctanthes arbor-tristis | reverse complement strand
CCCCCCCCAAAAAAAAAAAAAAAAAAAGGAAATTCTCATTAAAGCGTTAACTATATATACAAAAATTTTAGGGAGACATGAAAAATGGACATTAATAAGTGACATTCTTATGTGGCACACTTGTATTGGATAATGAAAAAGTAGTCATGTAATCATCACCCAATGAATGTGTGCCACATAAGAATGTCACCTATTAATTTCTCTTTTATATGTTTCCCTAGAATTACTCCTATATATATATATATATATATTCGACTAGTTTTATATACACACAAGTGGAATAGACTCCTCAGCATATGTACAATATACATGAGGTCCAAATGGGTTAGGGGATCAATTTGAACATTACTCCCCACATGTCACAACGTGGGTACCGCGATGACCTAGTTAGTGCAAAACTTTTAATTGAGAGATACGTATGGTAGTAAATTTGATATTCTTTGAAAAAATATATGTAGAACTTCTTATTCTTCAAAGTTCAACCGAACTTTTTTCATGTATAATTCAACGGGTTTAACTGAACTATAGGCCACTAAAACTTGCTCTGCTAGCAATTAGATTACTAAACTTCAATTGCTGACAATTAGATCAGAAAATTCTAACTCCATCTAGAATCAGATGACTCCAATTAGGAATAGTTAAATCACTAGATTTTTTTTATTAAATGACAATAGTGACTCCATTAGCATGATATTATCATGTCATCACCACCAAATTAGAACGTAGCCCAACCAATTTTAATTGGCTCTTAAAAGATAGTCAATACAAGTCTTTGGTCATTAGTTATAAATTATTATTATTAAAGGTTGGTACCATACAATGCTTCAACGCTAAAAATTGCACTTTCAGTCTTTCAATACTCAATATTTTTTCCATTTACACACAATTTCCTTGAAACCTCAAGATTAATGGAATCTTTGAAAGAATCGACGGATTTAAGGGCATAAGAACGAGTTTTAGATATATTAATCTCCCACTCTATCTGGGGAAGTTTAACTGTAATTAACATCGTATTATTATTTGTCTCAATTAATTAAGTCTAATTAAAATAAATAAAAAAGAAGAATCAATACACCGCAAGTGAATTCAACTTTAGGATTAAAAAAAGCTTGCTTAACTCACAGGAACCTTACCACCTAATCAAACCGCACGAGAACTGCTATAAATAATCTATGAATAATCTCATTGATTGGCATGCTAATGATTTCTCAATTAACATTTTATTTTATATATATGTGTGTGTGTGTGTGATGCATACGTTCGTACTCGTCCAACTTGTACCATTAATCATACTCAATTGAAATAAGTTCACTTGAAAAAATAAAAATTGGAAAAACAAATTCAATTTAGCATATCCTAGATTTGTGCTTTGGTGGATGTTGTTAAAAACGATTATTTGCCACTAATCATTTGGTAATTATTAATTTAGATGACGAAGAAAGAAATCAAATCTAACATAAAAAGCTGCCAGATGTGCTTTTTGCCACTTTAATTTATTTCTTGATCATGTCATCGTACGTTGAATTAATTGCATCTAATTAAAAACATAAGTCAATTATTTCAGCTAATTTTGCTTGCATAAGTAATAATAATTTATATATGATAAACAAATTACTTAATTAAACATAAATTATTTATTATTGATTGATATGCAAAACACGTATGTCCTTTATATATGATGATTGTAATAAAAACTTGCAAAGTGTTTGGCTACACCACTATATTATAATCTGTCACACGATATCATTTTACTGGTTTTATTTTTTTAAAAAAGTTAAAAAGTAAAAGTCAAGCCACAATTGTTTACTTTTTATAAAAAATAACCAATAAAATGATATCACATAGCATATTATAATCTAACTAAATAATATACTAGTTGCCAAACACTTTGTTGAATATATAGCTTATTGGTTTTTCAATAATTAAAAATTTAAATTGTATTATAAATTGTGTTAGACCCCTGCGTGACACGGTCTACTGTCGATTGATGTGACATATTAAGATGCATATCATATATGTATCTGACACTATTTATAATGTTGTCTAATTAATTTTAGGGTTAATTTCACAAATTGTCTATAACATTTAACTTAAGAATCGGTTGAGTCTTTAATTTTTTTTTGACCTCATAAGCCCCCAACCTTTCATAAATTTGCTCTATAAATCCTTTTTGACCTATTCCGTCAATATTGTCATTAGTTTTCTAATAAAATTATCGTTGTACCCCCTTAACTTTTTAACTTAAAAAATAAAAGATTTAAAAATATTAAAAATAATAAAAAAAGAAAGAAAACACTTACCCCCAACCCCCTCTCAAGACCGGCCACTGGAATGTTGCCATTTTCGGAGCCTAAAAAGAGGGTGAATCCTCTGATTTTGCTGCCATTTACGGCAGTACATGCCATTTTCGGCAACACTTTTGTTGCTTTCAACCGCTAAAATTCGGGGGTGAATCCCCACATTTACTGCCAGGTGATTCACCCCATAAGTGCTCCGACATCACTTTTTGGCCACCGAAAATGACAGCATTCTGGCGGCCGTTCTTGAGAGAGGGTGTGGGTGGGTGTTTTTTTTTTTTTTTCAAATTTTTTATTATTTTTAATATTTTTAAATCTTTTATTTTTAAAATTAAAAAATTAAGCGGTATAACAGTAATTTATTGAAAAGTTAAAGGTAATATTGACCAAATCTGTCAAAAAAGACCTACCGTGTAAATTTATGAAAGGTTAAAACCCAAAATGTCGAAAAAAATGGTTATGGACTTAATCGATTCTTAATTTAAAGTTGAAGATGATGGGTGAAATTAGCCCTTAATTTTATAGTATTTTCCAAATTCGTTTTGTCGTGCTTTACGCGTTTTGATTGAAAAATACGGGAAAAGTAGGGCCAATATCAACTATGGAGGGAAAAGAAACAAAGGGCATTGACCCCAGTCTAGCCCGGTCCTGATTGTCCCATGATCCTCAATCCTCATATTTGTATTTTAGTCAGCAGCATGAATCAACGGCCAGGGAACTACGTCTTTACTTGGGTGGGACCCTATCAAATGCGAGTCGGTCCCACAAATTCAGCTTGCAGTTCACGCAATTCTAGATCAACTCAAATGACCATTTTACCCGCCCAACAACTAGTCAATAACAGTGTCCTTGGAAAAAAAAAAAAAAAAACTCATGAGTTAACACTTTTGTGAGCCTAAATAATACTCTACATGTCCAATAAAAATAGGCTCATATACTTTTTATATATAGATTAAAAAATATGATTTAATATGGTTAAAAATAAAAAAATCACACTTAATAGTCTAATATACTCCTATTCAATACTATTTCAATTTAATACACTACAAATTTATTAGTGGTTGGACTAAGGGTATATATTTGAAGAATTCAAAAAAAAGGTATATATTTGAAAAAAATTAATTATTCAACCTTGTTTATATAAATATACTATAATGTTAGACAAATAAAAATAGAAACTGAGCCTATTTTTATGAGACGGAGGGAGTAATAAGGATAATGCTAATGTCAATCTCATCTCATATTCACCAACATCCACCTAAAATTTTCTATGATGTCTATTATACACTATTTAAAGAGTTGAAGTTGTGATGTGACAAGTGTCTATTAGACACGTTGGGAGAAATGTGGTCAAAATCTTTCAATGTGTCTAATAAATACTTATCATATCACAGTTTAAACACTATAGAATAATGTCACCCTATTGTTTATATATCACAATAAACAAATAATTCAATGGGGGTGGATTTGTAGTTACCCTAATAACAATGCTTTTAACTTTGCCCAACAAACATGTTGAAGTGTGCGTATATAAGTTTGAATGGTAATAATATGGAACTAGAATATAGTTCCATTACAAAACCAAATTGATGATGTATCAAATTAAAAACAACTATTTTCTTATTGTGTGGCAGTATTAGTAATTTCTATATCATGAGTTTAAAACAGATTTTAATTTCATAACAATACTCTAAGATATCTATAATATTAGAACATGTATTGCTTTATAGGTGGCAAAAGACACTGAAAACGATATCATAGACAAGGCATAGCCTCTCTCGTGTCCAAGATTACTCCTGTTTTGGAAAAATCTTTTGACAAAAATTAGTGTTTGAGATCGGGGTTATCAAATTTTGACTCCAATTTCTATCATTTTATGGCTACACCCCTCATTGAAAATGAATGGAAACGGCCTCAAGTGGTTTAACGAATGAGTTGACTGAGACAATCATAATTGGTCAATGAGGAGAAAGTGATAAAAAATAGAGAGTGAATGTAAATAAACAGTTTCTACCACACCCTCTAGATTTAGAGTTTGATGAGTATATTTTTCTAATGCCATATTAGTATTTTTTTGATTTTTTTAGTTTTTGGTTTATGTGGCAATAATTTTACTTCAATAAACACATCATTGGATCAGGAGCTGTAACCTTGACATTTCCCGTTGTTGAATAATGTTATTTGTACATAAAAGAGTTACTTAAATCTTGACATAGAGTATCTGGTCGTTGTGATTGTATTGATCTAAAATAATGTGATATGTGTTTAAAAAAATGGGTAAATCATTATGTGAGTGCAATATTAGACACATAAATTGAAGTTAATCTCGATTTCACGCGATATGTGTGACAAAATTATCTCGTCATATACACGCGCGACAGGAGATCTTTAAACAACTCACATGTGAATTGTCCTATAATACATCAACTCATACATGAGTTGTTTAATATTTTCTGTTATATGTGTGTCTGACGAAAATATAATGAGAAATGTAATATGACTTTTCTTGACTGGCATATATGCAGTTTTTGTACAGTAACAATGTCGGCTATGTTACAAAACCCTCATGGTAAAAAAAATAAGAAATCATTATTGATTTCATGAAACCATTAATTGTTTCTTTTGCATTTTATATATTATGGAGTCTTGTAATAAGTATCGACACCAGTATTTTAGAATTTTTGAGCATGTATGTAAGAGAGAGATTGGGGAGGGGGTAAAAGAGGAAAAGAATAGATAAGAAAGTGGGTGGGGGATGGTATTGTAAGGAAATGGGAAGAGAAAGGACGCGTGTATAGATAACCGCCAAATGTATGGGGAAACGTGCAATAGGAGTAGTCAGCATCATGTCTAATGATAATTGCATGTAACCGACACTTGGCGGTTGGACAATGTGGGGTTGTGTATTCATCGGCCTCTTTGCCTACGCAGCACCCCTATGGTACATGGCTCTCAGGTGCCCTCTCCACCCTTCTCCCCGACACCCTCACGCCTCCTCTTCCCTATTCCAATCTCCATGTGTGCCTTGTTCTTTGTCCTTCTCTTCTCCTCTTTTCTAACCATTTTCGTTTACACCTCACGTGCTCTTTATTTATAGAGACCATATGTATACATGAAGTAACCGACTTATAATACATTTAAAGTATGTTTTTATTGTATTCTTCGCATGTATTTTGACACGCTCATAATTTCTTTGAAGGTTGGATGTGGATATATGTTGTACTCATGCCTCTACGTGTGTAAATTGTGATCTTTTACTTGTCATTGGTATTTTAATTAGACATTGTACAATACTTATTTATTTATTTTTTTGAAATGATCATATTTGTACTATGAAGACATCATACGATACTTGCGTGTTTTTTTTTAATGATCGTATTTGTACTATGGGATCAATGGGTAGATAATAACGGTGAATAGAAAATGTCTTGAATGAAAATTATATAATAGTAGGTAACACAGCTGATTTGTTCAATAAATATATATCCTAATCATAACTATTGACTTGGATGTGCACTGAAACTTCCAACATCCACCTTTTAGTGGTAGGCTATCCTTAAAATTTGACTAATTAATGTATTAATCCTGATGAGACCTGAGTTATTATTATACGCTAGCTAAATTCAAGCTAATGGGAACTCATATTTTAATTCCTTATAACACTATATTTTTAAAATCTTTCCAATTTATTTTGTATATAGATCAACTAAATTCATTAACTAGATACAGTACAGAACCGGGGTGCTTTAACATCTACAATTTATGTTATTCACTGTATGTATAAATAGAAATTTTGATCCAGGGTCGCCAATCGATTTTAATCGAGAGAATACACATACTATATCTATATAATGGAGACATTCTCTTCTTTACACATGAGTTTATGTGAAAAAAAGAGGCTCACATGTGAGTCCATGCTATATGAACAAAATTGGTGAAAGAAAATGCATAATATAAGCTCGGTGTCTACACAACACTGAGAGAGACACCCGGAATGAGATTGGACTCTCTTATGAAGTTGTTAGATGACTTTAGATCAAAACTAATATAGACAATAAATTGTATTAAACAGTACAATCTCGGACCATATCAAACCAATCAACGAATAAAAGTGTGTGCCATTTAATAACTTGTGCCGGTACAAAACTAGTGACAAATATTGGTGACGTCGGATGACCTCTTAATCTCTACCTGGACCAAAAACAAAAAATAAAATAATAATAATAATAAAGGGGTAATACTGTAATAGCGATCGGTGCTGAAATAAATTACTAGCATAATTAGCAATCTTTTATACGGCTAAGCACAATCAACACGCAATTACTTGTGACTGGAGAGTGATTTCACGCTCCAACGGGTTATTTCCGCTTTTGTGATACGACAATCATATACAACACTGGCGGCGCTGCTTATATAATGTTCCACTTGGGGTCCTTGGCCTTTTGATCTTTTACAGTGTGATTCCTAACTTTTATTTCTCTCAATTGACGTAAAAAATTTTCAAAAATTTAATAGTGTTCCTTCCACACGTTTCTCCCTTAATCTTGGAAAGATCGAGCTAGTAGTGATATCGCAAACTAAATGTTCAATTTATTGAATTACATTAACTTTGAAAGAACATTTTCTTAAATTTATGAATTAATTTTTTATATAACCGTTTTACCATTTTAACCGGCCGAAGGTTAAACACATACAGTGACATTTTCCATCGAAAGACCATGTGCATTAACATTGGAAAAATTGAAACCGTGCCATTCAAAAATAATGATTTGAGATCTGCTATGTAAAAAGATGAAAAGTTAGATAGTCCTAATGTTATTTTTTCCTCAACTAATGATTCATGTACAGTTTCACCTTTCCATTGATAGCATTACATGGTGGCACACAGAGGGATTTGGTGAAAAGATTTGTTGAGCTCTGAAAATGGCTCTTAAGGGCTGACAAATCCAACTCACTCCATGCTCCTACATGGAAGACCTACACACTTGGAGCAAACTATTAGACAATGAAACCATCGATAGTGGATGCCGGTGTACGTCCTTTGACAATCAAGTTAGATAGCTGATATAGTAAGATGCTAGTAAGCAGATGGTAGGATTAGAGAACTTCAAGCTAGAGACGTTGTATTGTCATATATTTGCAATTACCATGACGATTATTATATTTATAGAGGATCGCCATTATGAAAGGGTATGCTAGATGTCAACACATGTCCTTTCCTAGCAATGGCTGGATGATGATGCACTCATATTGCCCTCAATTGATTGCAAGAACCCTATTTCACCAAAAGGACCACTAGACATTCCCGCTAATCATTTAATTGACACATGATAAGATGGATTGACATGCTAATTAAACCAGCCACTACATCTTAATACTTGAAATAATGGGTAAACTACGAGATTTGGTGATCTAGAAATCCTCACGCTTTTTGAGAGGATCCACAACAACGTTAGCCCTATTGATAATCTGGTTTTTTTAGGAATTCTTGATGCAATTGTGGGAGGGAATTAGATTCTTTGGCATGACATTCTAGAGAGGCCATACTATGCCTACGTGGCTTGTCACATGGTACGCGGTAGAAACAAGGTCGACATTTCCCTTCCAAAAAAACTTCGCTTAAAATTTATGGGACCTCGTTTTTGAAGAACTAAAGATAAAAAGCTCACTGTGAAAACACCAAAACTTTATGGCCTTAATAATACATAAAACTTCACTTCCTGATACCACGTTGGGTTATAGAGATAATCTTTTTTCTTTAATCATTAACAGTACCATTTGATTAACCATTATGTTTTTAATTTAATTATTTTTCTACCAGTAACTTGCTCGCCTATATAAGGCTCCCAAAATTCCATTGTATTCTCAGAGCCTCAAAAGAAGTTGCCTCTCTCTCTCTTTGCATCTTTGCCTTCTACACTAATATTCCCTGCACAACACAATGAGAACAGATGTGGAGAGCTTCTGGGTATTCGCCGTAGCCTCTAAATGCAAATCCTTCACTTCCATAAACTCCATTTTATTCGCATTTCTCCTTCTCATAGCCTGGATTCTCTTGAATTTGATCTTCTGGGCACACCCCGGCGGCCCTGCTTGGGGCAAGCATAAATGGAGAAAATCATCAAAAGCTGCATCAAAATCGATTCCTGGGCCTAAAGGGTCTCCGATTATTGGCAGCATGAAACTCATGACCGGATTAGCCCACCGAAAAATTGCAGCCACCGCGGAGTCTTGCCGAGCCAAGCGTCTTATGGCGTTTAGCCTCGGCGAGACCAGAGTGATTGTTACATGCAAACCGGATGTGGCGAGAGAGATTCTGAACAGCTCTGTTTTTGCTGATCGTCCGGTGAAAGAATCTGCTTACAATCTTATGTTCAACAGAGCAATTGGGTTCGCTCCCTATGGTGTTTACTGGCGAACTCTCCGGCGAATCGCCGCCGTTCACCTGTTCTGCCCTAAACAGATTAAGGCCTCTGAGTCTCAGAGACTGGAAATTGCTAATCAGATGGTGGCAATGTTCAATGCACAGAAAGACGATCCTATTCGAGTCAGGGATGCTCTGAAATTAGCTTCTCTGAACAACATGATGTGCTCTGTTTTTGGCCGGAAATACAGGCTCGACTCTTACAATTCCGAAACGGAAGAGTTAAGAAAACTGGTGGACGAAGGATATCAGTTACTGGGCACGCTCAATTGGTCCGATCAGACGTGTGCTCTTCCGATCTCTGATTTTGACGTCCAAAACATCCGATTTCGGTGCTCGAAGCTCGTCCCCAAGGTGAACTCGTTCGTTGGCCGTATTATCAACGAACACAAGGCAGAATCCGGCAAGCTCCACGGGGATTTTGTGGACGTTTTGCTCTCTCTTCAGGGGCCAGATAAATTATCCGAACCCGATATGATTGCAGTACTCTGGGTAAGCAATATTACTTAGAAGATCATTTCTCTATGTCGAGCTTTAGTCGTTTTCATCTTTAGAATTTGAATATTTTAAGCAGGTCCCTTTTAGCTTACGAGAATGTTTTTATTGTCAAATTAGCAGTAGCCTAGGAATAAACCGTAGAACAGTTGTTCCTTTTCATCATGTATGTATTTATTTATTTTTTTTAAAAAAAATATATAATTGTCTTTTGACTATAAAATATAAAGCGGACATTTAATTAGAATAATGAAATAAATTAGTATCGGTGTTAACTGAAATGTCTGACCATGAAGAATATATATAGTTTAAAATCTGTCAACTGGTGGTGTGTGTGGGCGCGTGCCTTTTTTTTCTTTTTTAATTTACAGGGTGTTTGACAACTGATTTGAATTATAATATGGTGTACGATATTATTTTATTAGTTTCACTTATTTCAAAAAGTTAAAAAATAAAAGTGAAGTCGCAGTCTTTTACTTTTTACAAAAAACAACTAATAAAATGATTTCACGTAATATATTATAATCTAAATTATAATCTATATAGTTGTCAAACACTTAATAAATAAATTTTTGGTGGTTTTTCAGGAAATGATATTTCGAGGGACGGATACAGTAGCAGTTTTGATAGAGTGGATACTAGCCAGAATTATGATGCATACGGATGTTCAATCAAGGCTGCATAAAGAGTTGGACAAGGTTGTCGGAATGTCATGTGCGCCGACGGAGTACAATGTAACGGAGATGCCTTATTTACAAGCAGTAGTGAAGGAAGTACTACGGTTGCACCCGCCAGGCCCACTCCTGTCCTGGTCACGTTTAGCCATTACCGACACCACTATTGACGGTTATCACGTGCCAGCAGGAACTACCGCGATGGTAAACATGTGGGCTACCATGAGGGACCCGGAGCTCTGGGTGGACCCGCTTGAATTTAAGCCCGACAGGTTTATGGATGGGAGCAAGAGTATGGACTTGTGTGTGTTTGGGTCGGATTTGAGACTCGCCCCATTTGGGTCTGGGCGGAGGGTGTGTCCGGGGAAGGCCTTGGGCCTTACAACCGTCACCTTTTGGGTGGCGTCGCTATTGCATCAATTCGAGTTTAGGCCTTGTGATCAAAGGAATGTCGACCTGTCCGAGGTGCTAAACCTGTCTTGTGAAATGGCTAACCCGTTGTCAGTTCGAGTTCGGCGCCGGGTGCTTGGCTGATGCTTAGCGCAAGAGATAATGGAGGAACACAAGGTTGTGCAGTAATTTCATAAGTTCTTCACCAACCCTTTATCTCTCTGTCTTGGATTATATATAGTTTATGTATGTGTTAAATATATATAATATATAATATGATTAATATAATAATATGATAATATAATGTCCGGGCCGTTAGTTTTGTTAATCCTTCTTGTAACTTTTTGACAGTTCACCACAATTTCTTATGTTATTTGACTCCTATGTACATGAAAATGTGAAAGTAATACAAGGTTTCAGTTTGACTTTCATTAATCTCGTTACTCCTCCTAATTTTTAGAGGAAAAATGACTTGTGTGAACCTATTCGCAACTTTTTCTTCATCAATATATATATATTTTTAAAAAATGCTCAATATTTTTTTACTATGTCAAAATAAAAAAAAAAAAGTAATGTGATATAAACACATATAAGGCTGTTGTTATGACACCAAATGTTCTATGTAGCAGACACATGAGGTAGGCTCCAAACTCTACGCTCAAAATGTTAGAATGGGTACTCTATTACAATGAGGTAGGCACTAATGCATTTGAGGACACCCATGTGAAGTGATGCTTATTTTAATAAATTAGCAGGTTGCTTGGGAGAAAAAAAAATGAAAAAATGTCCACTTTAGTGTGGTGACGCCACATTCTATTCACCTGGGTACAATACTCACTTCTTAACGTAGGCACTTTGCATGAACCCATGTGTGGATCATTTAAATTGTTACACTTCCTTTCATGCTAATTATAATTTGTGTGCTCTCTTCAAAAATTCTCTTACTCTCTTAGCCTATAACATGGGATAACGCTACACAGGCATTTTTTTACCCAAGTGAAATGCTACATGGGACAATTTTTAACTCATGTGGCATGTGATATGAACATATGCTCCATGCAGCAGGAAAATTGCAACAGTTACTTGTTTGCCGGATAGGTCTCATTCCATCTTTAAGAATAGTTTTTAAGGGGAGATCAGGTCGATATTTAGAAATTTATTTTGACTCAAGCCATTTTTATGCAATAATTACATGGGACAAAGCAGAATATCAAACGATGTGAGCGTTCTATTTTCCCATCAAATCATGTTACCACGTAACGAGTATTATTCGTTGATATAGCTTTTGCAAAAGAAAAACTGCGCTTTGTTGGGGTCTAATTATAGGTCAATGCTTAGATGAGACATCATTAATTATTAATTATTCGTTTTTTTTGAAGGAAATTAATTAATTAATTATTCATTTTTGTTCCTAACATTTGGGTTGAACAGGATATATAATTGAGACGGACCTTTTTCTTTCTTTTTTTTCTTTTCTTTTTTTTTTTTAAGTGGTACACGTATGCTCATATTCAATGTTTCTCTCCTTGTTTAATGTTTAATTTAATGACGTATTATCGGGTCATAATATAAAACAATTAAATTGGATATGTGTACACTTCCATTACATGGTTATGCTTTTAAGATGCTTACACAAATATTTTTCAATATTCGGACTCGGAATTCAATATTCAGAAATATATAGACCATTTTCTATGACTTAAAATGGTTGATTTTCTTAAATAATAAGGAACTCTTCCTTGTTTTATGGTGTTTCAATTAATTGCTTTGCTACCTTTTTTCACTATCATATGAGCTACATTTGCGGAGAAAAAACTCCAGTGCAATAGGAGTACTAAAACTCGATACTCCAGACAAATAAAAATAAAACAAGTGTGCATAGGGACTCAATTTAAATAATAAACTGGGCCCTTTGTATTTACTTGGCAGTTTTCTATATTTATCTAAAATACCAAGTGCAGCACTCTTGAGGTACTGGAGTTCTATTCGTAGATATATATATATATATATAGTTGATGTCAAGCCTTAGAGCAAGATTAATGTTGAGGGAAAAAATGTCAAGGGGAAAGAAGCTAAGGGAAAAAAATTAGGGGGAAAAACCTATTTCTAAATAATGTGTAGGGAGAAAAACTGAGAGGGAAAATATATTAAAGAATTTTGTTTATTTTTTAAGATTTTTTTACAAATTATTTTATCATTAATTTTTTTTTTATCGAACAATGATATTCAATTTTTAACAAAATATTATTATTTTTAATTATTATTAGTTTTTTTTTTTTACGAAGAAAGTGGGTGGGGGTGGGGAATGTAAATGGGGGGGCTAAATTTAGCCACTCACTTACATTTTTCTCCCCATCCCCCCCCACCCCACATACACTAATTGATTATGGTGGGGGAACCACACTAATCATGCTCTTATCAAGTACCCAGCTAGATTCCATGGAGACCACGTAAAAATGAAAGGTGAAGACGTTAGTATTTTGCAAGTAAAACTTGTACTAGGATAAGTAGAGTCTACTTGGAATAGCTTTTCAAAAGTTCATTTTTTGAAATAAAAGAAATTGCATTCTGAAGTTATATTTGGGTAATTTTCTCATAATGATTACTCCACTTAAAAAGAGTTTCAGCCGGAAAGCTTGCCTAAGGAATCTTATTCCTGAGGCACTTCAATTTTGCAAGAAAGAGAAAAGCCCACGAGTTATTTTTCTTGCAGATTATTTTACAATAACTTTTTAACACTCATGTGGCCACATATATGCATGTCATATAACGGCATTTATCCATATAGCATGCAACCACATAGGAAATATGGGTACCAACGGCACCCCAATAGGTATTTAGAATTTTTTTGGGATTATTTTTTTTATTACTAGCAGTGATCAAGGATGGCCACCCATCTAACCACCAATTCACGTATTACAGAATGAGTTCAATCCAATTTGAAGTATCATGACTTGTTTAATTGACATGTTAGTAGTTAAACAAAATATAGATTTGTGTTTATCACTGATGACAATAGTATAGAGTAAAAAAGAGACAATACTTCAGTACTTTAACTCAATACTCTTGACAAATAGAAGACTGTTACATGTATACAGGGGGTCCAATTTATTGTTTAAACCAGAAGGCCCCAAGACGTTCATGAGCCGCCAAAGACAGAAACAAAAAAACTTCCAGTTGCCAAGTGATTATTAAAATAATACTGATTTGGAAGATTAAAGCAATTAGTATGATTCATTAAGAATAATATGATACCAATATGTAGTCAAGAGACACGAACACTACGAAAACGATGTAATGAAAGATATATACATATATCATCAACCTTTGTCTCTGTGACAACGACTTCCCAGCTGTACATTACTAAATTTCAATAAACCGTAGTGTCCAGCAAAGCACCTAAATTTAATCCCTCTCTCCCCGAGACCTTGTCCTTGGACCCCGATTGCGACCCCAACCAAAGTCTAAACACAAAGATACAACACAAGATGACTAATTCTCGCATTAATTTGGATAAGGAACCATCTTTATAACGATCGATGGTCCTCTTCATCAAGTATTCATATGATAGTTTAACTAGTAGTTTGTACACTACTTGCTGATAAAGGCGTAAAAAGTGTAAAGCATGACTAATTGGAGAGACCAGATTCAGGCAAATTAAGTCAAGTTGTAAAAAAAAAAGAAAAAGCATAAAACTGTTTAGAGGATGATACCAAATCTTAGGTTTAAACGAGCTTATTAGAGTATTGATTATTGGGTTCTTCCTTGATGACTATGATGTGTCGTTTTGGAAAACAAAAATAAAAGTGATTATTGCATGTTTTAAATTTGATTAGGTTATTCAATTTGTGCAGATTATGCGTGTGATGACCTCCAATGTTTTGGCTTTCTTTACTGAGGATTACTTGTGTTGAAGGTTGTATTCCGGCTGGAGTTTAGTAGGATCAAATGTATTAGAAATTATAAATAAACAAGAAAAGGACTTCGAAGCGTGCTAAACATTCTTTGGATTATGTTTCGTGAATTTGCTTGACTCTTCCAAAATTCAAGGGACAAACAATTACCTTATGCTTGTAATAAAGTACTATAACCTACTTAATTCAAGTTTCATACCAAGTTCGTTCCTCTTTTGACCCATGAAAGAAAGGTTTTTGAAGTCGAACATATTTTTTTTTATTTATCATAGAATTTGGGAATATGCTTTATTTGACGATAATAATAACAATAATAATTCATAATAAAAATGATTGGAGACAAGTGAATCTTTCAATCGATATCGACAGCATATTTGTATAGAGGTATGTAGGGACCCTTCTGAGAATATTGAATAGACAGGGATATTTCCACGAATTGATGCAAGCGTTAAAAATCAATAACTTTTTCTTTTTTACCCCCTTTAAATTTGGTTAAATCATCCAATATATGTTTGATGTTAATTTGTATGATACTTTTTATCAAATAGAATTACATCAAGCATAACTGACAAGCAGTTCTGGTTTGGTTTTTTCTGAAATTTCATAACAGTTATGGTCAATAGAACCAATAATCAAACTATAACCGAAAAAATCATCCGATTTCAAGTTTATTTAACTCAATTTTAAAATCAAAATCTCAAAGGCAAGTAAACAAATTTGAATTTTAAATAATTTGATTTCAAATTTATTTGAGAATCGGTAAATTTTGTCATTGTTTTTGTATGAAAATGACTTCATTTGTATTCTGTCTTTGAATTCCAGCAAAGTGCATCTACTCGCTTCTTAATTTGTTAAAGCTTGAATTAATTAATAGCATTATTATATTAATAGACAATATTTTTTATTTTATTAACTTATTGTTTCAGTATATTCATCATACTTATAATTGTTTTCAGGTTCGAAGAACAAATAAATTGTATACAACCATAACCGAACTAAAATCGAATAGTTTAGTTCCTTTTTTTCCCCTTATATTTTTGAATGTCAAATACTTTAGTTGTAATATTACAAATTTATAAATAATGAACGGTTTTACTTTCAAAAAACCATTATTTTTTAATTCGGTTTAATTCTCTTTGAAACACGACCAAATTAAACTTATATATATATATTATGGTCTATGGAGCAGGGATCATACGTGTGGTGTCTTTGCAACTCGTTGAAGGGGTGTGATTGTTACAGAAGTGGCGGAGACAATGGTGCTAAGAGAAGAGAGGGATTGAAATTTGCCATAGCTTAGCTAATGACCTTGCATTGTTTAAAGTGGAATGTGATGCACAAAAGATGATACTTGATAAGTTGATATTATCACGCGCGAATGCTCCACTAGCACCAATTATTCATATTATTGTTGAGATCCATGAACTTTTTGTATTTAGGAAATGTGCTTCGTGTTATCATATTTCTAGATATGGGAACAAAATAGCATCATTTTGTTGCTTTTGCTTCATCTTCGGATTGTAATTTTGTATTATTTGATGGTATTCCGTGGTTTGTTACCTCTTACATTCAAGTGGGGATAACTTAAGATATAATATAAAATATAGGGAAATTTAGATATGGCAGCCTGTTTTTTCAATAAATTGCACATATACAGATCATTTTGTTTATTTTGTGAATTTGCACTTAAAGGTTGCATGTTTGCACCCATTGTTTAAGTGGTATTTTTTTATTATTTTTAATTCTATTTGGGGTTTTTGAATTATTAATATATTAAATTTATTATCTAAACATTATCTGAATGTTCCTTTTTAAATTTTCACGTAATATTCTATAGATCACGTCTATGATATCTATCTGTACGTTTTTGAATTTAAAATTTAAAACATGTAAGATTATCTTGAGTTAATATCTTCTTTTTGGTTAGTTGAATATGTTATTTCCTTAATTAATAATGATAATTGGAGTTAATTATTTTTGGATTTATTTTCATTAATT